>JAODAL010016563.1:0-80299 GCA_025379985.1 Phyllomedusa bahiana | reverse complement strand
GCTTTGAACAAAAGGCCCGGGCAAGGCTCCCAAAAAGGCCGGACTTAAATAGGACCAGTGCCCGGCAATGGCCCAATTCCGGCGCACTGTCCCTTTAAATTCAAAATCCCGGCGCGCTGTGCCTTTGGGGGGGGACCACCCCCCGCGGGGACTGAGACGGGGCTGAGCAGGAGCGTGGCCGGGTAAGTGAAACCCCGGGCGGGGGGAAGGGGGGTGAGCGGCCCTGGGAACCCACGTGCGAACGGGGCTCCGTAGGTGTCGGAGCATAGATCGCCTGCGGGCCCCGGGGGAAAAGAGTCGCGGGGCACCTTGCGTCCCCCCCCCCTTGGGCCCCTCCCCCTCGGGGCCCCCCCCCTTTCCTGGAGTGGAGGAATTTCGGGATGATGCTGCGATTCGGGATGTTCTCCCCCGGCCCCCAAGCCCTTCTCGGGCCCAAACCCCCCCAAGTCAACAAAAAAAACATGCTTCCCTCTAGTTTCCTCATCCCCAAGATCTTTGACTCAAAGACATTGGGAGCATAGCCACAACGGAGGGGGACAGTTTCTGAGAGAAGGGGTTTTAAGGACCAGGGGTTTTTTTAGCAGAGAAACATGGAATGCGTTGGGGTTCGCTGGTTGGAGGGAGGGGGAGTTTGTAAGAGACCGGGTTTTAAGCGACTAATAACCTAAAAAAGCCCCAAAAAGGGGGGCCCCAGTTTATGGGGAAGGCACTTTAAAGAAGAAAAATTTGGGCCCCGACAGCAACCTTGTCACCTTGGGGAGAAGACAGGAGGGGGGACTTTTCTTTTATCGGTATCTTCGTGCGTTTGGGGAAGCACGGAGCAAAGATGGCGGGTCGGGGACCAGAGGTTTCTTCAACCCGGGACCAGTGCGTCCGCCCCCAGAACCCCGGATGGAGATCCAGGGGAAGGTGGGGGGATGCAGGCCTGCACAATGTAGAAGGGGGACCCCCCGGGACTCAGAATTAAAGGGGAAATTATAGGAGAACCCCCGCCCAGGGGCAGCAAGTTGGTTATCGTCTTGACGTGCGAGAGAAGTGACGCAGAAACTCCAAAAACGGGTTGACCCTTCCCCCCTGGCCTTTCGTCTGAGGGGGGTTTAAAGCCAAAGAGAAGTCGGCTTCCCCAAATTTGGGCCCAAAAGGGCTCGCCAAAACCTGGAAAACAAAACTGGACTCCCGGTCCGGACGATTTGCTGAGGGAGTCCATGCAGGACGGAACACGTGAAAAAGAATGCTCCCCAGGCGGGAGGCCGGCAGAGGCCTGGCAACGGGGCAAAATGGCCATCTTGGTGAACCGATCAGTGATCCCCCAAAATAATGGTGTTGCAGACGAAGGAGGGAGATAGTTATAAAGTCCAAAAGAAATATTTTCCATGGTTGAGTTGGGGTGGGGGGAGTGGCGTAGTTTTGGGCCTGCCCCGGGTTGTGATGAGGGGTTTTTGCCCGGGGCCCGGAGTTACAAGATGAATGAAGTCCCTTTCATCCCTCTGAGTTGGCCACCAATAGAACCGGGTATCAGGTGGACGTTCTTCGGGCGGCGGGATGCGGCCACCAAGGAAACAATGTCCCCACTTTAAGATACATTGCGGAGAGCGGGGCACGTAGGTTTCCCAGGGGAACCCCCGGAGGGCACTGGGCTGCCGAGATTGACGTCCGGGGGGGAATTATTGCCTGGAGTAGTGTTTTTTACCCCCACGTCGGGGGCCGGGAGAGAGCGCGGCTCTCCGTTCTTTTTTCGCAGGCCGGAAGTGGATCTGGAAATTGAACCCCCGGGGAAAAAAAGAGGACCCCCCTCCCTTTGGCGGGGGTTAAGTCGTGAGCCGCCCTGGAGATTTTTGGAGGTTCTTGGGGTCTGAATAGACCCGGATCGGGTGCGAGCACCCTTCCAGCAGTTTAATGCCTTTTCCCCCAAAAGGCCCAAATTTTTTTGGGGCCAGAAAACCCCTTCCCGGTCGCCAATCTGAAATTTTTCCCTGGGGCCCCAAAGAAGAACGCCCTTGGAAAAGAACCCACCGTTACGGGTTTTCCCTTTGGGCCCCTTTGTGCGAAAGGGAAATGCTCCGGCCCCCCCAAAAGAAAAAGGCACCCATTTCCCAAACCCGTGAAGGATTTTGCGGGATCCGGACGGGGAAAAGGCGGACTTGAGCTTCGAGAATGTCCCCCTTGGCTTCGAGGGCCGCGCGGGGGTTTTAGCTTTTTTTTTTGGGGTAAGGGCCACAACCCGGAGCCACAAACTTTGGAAGGGGGGGGTTTAAATTTTGGGGGTTAGTAGTTAAAGAAGCCCAGGAAGCGCGGTTTTACCCTGGGCGACGGGAATGGGCGTCGCCACGCAAAAAGCCGCCCAGTTTCCCCGGGGGCCCCTTCCGTAGGGTTGGGGGTTTCAGAAATAAAGGGGTTAACCCAGAAACGGGGGGCCCTAGTTTTAGGGAAAAGGGAAAAATTCCCCTAGTTTGGGGCCAACGGGAGGGTTTTCCCCCAGAAACGCCACACCTGACGAAAAGGGGCCTTGGGGTGGGTCTAGAGGTCAGGAGAGTTCCCCAAAGATGCCCTTAAGGTAAACCACCAAACGGGGAGTGGAAGGTTTTCTGAAGATGTCATTCACGAGCCCCTGGAAAGACGGAGGTGCATTAAAAACGGGTCCAAAAGGGCATCCCCCAGGGAAACTCAAAGTCCCCATCCCTGGTGTTTGGGGCCGTCTTCCATTCATCCCCCCCTTGTGGTTTTCGGACCAAGTTGTGGGCCCCTTTCAGATCCAACTTGGAAGATCTTTGCGCCCGCGACGGTCAAAAAAGTTTTGTGATCAACGGAAAGTGGGTACCAGTTTTTCACCGTGATCTTGTTCAGCCCCCGGGTTAGTCTATGCGGGGCCCCCTAAAAGAAACCTTTCCCTTTTTTTTTAACAAAAAAAGGGAAACCCCGCGGGAGACGAGGACTGGCCCCCCAAGGAAAAATTTAAATTTCGATGGGGCCCAAATCGTAAGGCGATGCGAAGGAAAAAAACTCTCGGCTTGTCCCCGGGGAGAACCTCGGCTTTACTCCAGTTTTACCCGGGGGGCAGCCCGGGCAGTGGTTCATGAAGGGTCGAACTGGAGCAGGAAAAGCACCAGGCAAAGGTAAAAAAAAAAACCAACCCCCCCCCCGAAAGTTGGGCCCCCAAACAAAGCCCACTTACCAGTTTGTCCGGGTCGGGGGTTAAGGGGGGTGGAGGCCGCGCCATAAAAGTCCGGGGGGGAAACCGGGTTTGAAGGGGCGAGGGCAACACTTTTAAAAGGGGAAAATTTCCTTTTTAATGCAGCCCCCCCACTTTGGAGGGACAGGGGCCCTTGGGTTTGACAAAAGGGATGGTGTCGCTAAGAAAGCTCCCCGCTGAGGCCCGAAAATAAAGGGAGCTTTTTTTTTCCAAGGGACCACCGGGAGCCGATACGGCTTTCACTGGGAATGGTGGATAAATTTTTCCGGGCCGAGCCGAACCCCAAAACCCCGGAAAACCTGGAACAAAGGGGTTACCAGCTTCTAAACTTGCCCATGTACTGGCATAAAACGGGAGGGAGGGGAAAAGGATTTTTTTTGGGCCCCAAAGGAAATCCCCTCTCCCACTTTCCTAGGTGCGGGGGAATTTTTTCCCCCACGGGCCCGGGGACGTTTGGGGAAACAACTCCTGGGGGTAATGCTTTTGGAATGCCCAGTAGAGGCACAAGTTCTTCGGGCCGACGCGGGTTTCCAGCTCCTCTTCAAAGGGGAAATTGGGAGATCCCCTGCATGGGTTTCCTAAAGAAAGGTTTTGGGTGGCTGTAGCGCGGGGGGTTTCCGGGGAAGACCGGGCCCATCCCATGGGAAAAACCGGCGGAGGTGGGCTAACATTTTGGGCTCTTGCCGAATTTTCCCTTTCCCCCTTCAGTGAAGGAACATCGAGGGCGGGGGGGCCCCAACGGATAAGGTCACAAAGGGGAGGATGGTTGTCTTGGCAGCTAGTACACCCCTTAAAATTTGGGCTCGAAAAGACCTTTTTAAAGGTGGGCGCACAGGGGGCCTTCCAAAAAATTTTTTTTCTGAGGCAAAGGTACGGAATTGCCCCGGGTAATTTCCCCCCTTTTGGCGCAGGTTTAGGAGAGCGTCTCGGGGGAAGTTTCCCGAGCTGGGTTCATCGAAACCCCTGCGGAATTTCACGGGAAAAATTTAAACTGTAGGCCCCCGCCGTCCCCCGGATAATTCCTGCCCCAAAATTTGGCCAGGGCCTTCCGGAGGGGGAGGCTGACCACAAAGCCACTTTCGCAAGTTGGACGGGAAAACTAAATCGGCCATCATTTCCACCGGCATAAACCCCCCTATGGGGTTTGGGTGTCTCCGTCAAAAACTTGGATGGGGGACACCCGAAGTTTGGGGGGCCCCCCCGAGCCACAGAACCCGTTAGGCGGGGGAACAACAACTGGAAAAAAAGGCAAAGGGTTTGCTGCGCCCCCAAACCCTGACGTTGGCGGGAGGGGGGCCCCGCTGGGTGTGGGCCCAAGGGGATGCACCTGGGGCCCCCGGGGACAAGGGGCGAAAGGGGGCACCCCGTGAAATCCACCACATTTCCTATTTTAAAAATGCAACCTGAAAACCCATCCTTCGGGTTTGGGCCTTTTAACCCAAACAAAAAAGTAAAAAATTTAAAAAACCCCGGGCCCGGGCCGTACACCATAAAACCACCTCTTTCTTCCCCTCACCCCCTTCCCTTTCCCCCTTTTCCAAATTGTAAATTGTAAGTCTTGGGGGAAAAAGGGTTCTCTCTCCTTCGTATTATTTGTGTTTTTCTTTTGGTTTTTGGGTACTCACTTCTTTTTTTGTCATATATTATATACCTGAACCCCTAGGCTAGTAAAGTCCCTGAATTAATGCTGCTATAAAATAAATAATAGCAGCAAATAAGAACTGATCTTGCTCTGAAAGGTATGAATGCATGAAAATACACTTAAAGGGGCATTCTGGGACTTATCAATGCTCGTTTCTTACACGGGAAATGGTAGCTAAGGAAGGGGAAGTTTCCTCCTTTGGGAAGCCCCCCGAACGAACGGCTTGTATTTTTTTTGGGTTTTTGCCTTTTCCCCTTTTTTCTTAGCAATCGAAATCCCCTTTGATTTGAAATAAAAGGGGAAACCTAAAATTCTTACCCCCCGGGACGTTTCCCCAAAATTCACCCCGGTTTGGCCGGGTCCCGTTCAACTAGAAAGTAAGCAGTAAAATCCCCGGTCACAACGTCACGTGCAATGCCCTTTCTCAGGCCTTTTAAATTTTTGTTTGGGCTTTTCACGGTAAAAGTGATCTTCCTGTTTCCCAGCCCGGGAAAAAGGGAAAACCGGGCACCCGGGAAAGTGAAGGGGAGCTTTCCGGGAGTTAAATTTGAGATTTATTTTCCCTATTTTTCCCTAATACCCTGAGGGAAAAAACAAGTTTTAAAATCAGCCCGGGAAATTCCCCCTTTAAATCCATGTAATACAGATCCAAAATCCCTTTGAGTCCATAATTCTTGTATTTTTAGGGCACCATTTCGCCATTTGCTGGAAAAGGCTTGCATTGATCCACTTTTCCAGCAGATTACAGGGGGTTTAAAAGCTTTTGGAAAAAAAGGGGCCCTTTTCCCGGTCCAGCTGATGAGACGGTATACCTTGGCTTCAGGAAACCGGGAAAAATGTTTTGGCCAAAATCAAAAAAGGGCCCACCCGGGGCAACTGAGCCCTTAAAACTCCATGGTTATTTGGGAAACCCAAAGAATTTACATCCCACTTTAAAAAAGACACTTATCCCTTTTTTTTTTCTCACTTCTGACATAAAATTTTAACAAAAATTAAAACCCTTATCCACTTTTGGGTCAATTGGGAAAACCAAAATTATTTTTTATTTGCCAAAATCCCAGATTAATGAGAAAAGCGGGGGGAAAATTTTTTTAAGGGCATTTTTATTATTTTCCCTGCAAAGCCCAAAAGTTTCCCATACACTGGGGTTAATCCCCCCTTTAAAAGCGTTTTTAAAGGACACCCCTTTATGATGATACCAAATGTCTTTGGAAGTGTAAGGGTTTCTGGAAGATTGGACCCACTGGGCCACCCCCAGGGGGGATGGCAAAAGCCCACACCAGGGACCCGGAGTCTAAGGGGGGTTCCCGGTTTTCACCCAAGAGCCTGCCCCCCAAAGGGGGATGGGACTTGCTGCGGGGGGATTCCACCGGGTGGGCCCCCCCTGTTTGAAACTTGCTTGCGGTGGAAAGCCCAAAGGGAAAAGCCAGTCCCAAAACGGCAGGAAAAATCGAGTCGGGGTTTGGGGCCAAAGGTCTGGGAAACCCGAAAAGGGTTTCGTGGTTGGGGGAACGAAAGGGCCCGGGGAGGGAAACTGGTACACGGGATAGAAAAACCAGAACCCCAAAAAAGGGTTTTCCTCGCATGGGTTTCAAGCGCTAGGGGAATCGGCGAAGGGCCAGGAAAGGGGGGGCCCGGTTAAAAATGGGGCGGGGGGGGCAGGTGTTTCCCAAAATTATGGGCGCGCAGGCCCTTTTTAAATTTTATGAAGCCGGGCGTCCCCCCCGGCCCAAAAGGGAGCCGGGGCCGCGGGGAAGGGCCCCCCCAAACCCCAAAACGGGCGGGGTAAGGGGGTTTGAGCGGGGGACTTGGGGGGACGGGGGGCAAAAGGGACGCGGCCCCTGCCCGAAACCCGGGCGTGGGTTTGTTTTTTTGGGCCAAGAGTGGGCCCCTGAAAACCGGCCCCCGGGCTGCGGGCCCCAAAATTCATAAACTTTAAACCCCCCCTTTGGTCCCCCCCTTCTTTTCCCCTGAAAAATTTCGGGAATTTAATTTTAAAGGGTCCTTTGATGTTATTCCCCCGGCCCCCCAAGATCTTTCCTGGGGGAAACCCCCCCTTCCAACAATAAAAGGGGGTTTTTAAAAAAAATTTTCCCTCTAACCTTTTTTCCTTTAAACTAGAATCTGTTTCCCCAAAAAGGGACTCCGGGGCCCCTGGGGCCCAGGGGGGGCGGGGAGGGGACCCCCTCCGAAATGTATTTTTTAGATGACTGGTTTAGTGGGGAAAACGTAAAAGGATTTGGGGGAATACGCCCAAGGGGGGGAAAAGGCCGGGGGGCTTGTGGCCCCCCAGGTTGTTTTTCTTCGGGAACTTAAAAAGGGGCCCAAAGGGAAAACAGGACCCGTTTGGGTTAAGGAAGGAAATCCCGGGAGGGACTTTATTTGGAGAGGAAACCAGCCTTTTCCGGGCCCCCGAACGAGGGGCGGAGACCCCCCTGTGTTTGTCCGCCTGAAGCTTCATCCGGGGGGGGGGGGGGGGGCGTGGGGGGGGCCAACCCCAAGCAAGGATTGCCGCGTGTTTTTCCCAAAAACCTTCAGATCAGGGATAAAGGGGTTGTCCACAGGGGGGGCCCCGGGGGAGTGAGATTGAGCCCAGTGGGGGGGTGGGCGGGGATGTGAAAACCCCACAAAAAAACCAACCCGAAAAACGAAAAAAAGGCGCCCTTTTAAAAACAGAGCCCCAAGGGAATTGGTGGGGCAAATTTTGGCCCGGGAAAAACAATCTGCCCAATCCCCTGCGGGGGCCGGAAAAAGTGGGTAGAAAATTTTTTCCGGGTTTTGGGTTTAAATTTTATCTCCTGCACCGTTCGACGGGCAGTTTGGTAAGCGGGGGAAAAGTCCAAAATCCATTTTGAAGGGAACGAAAGCCGCCAGAAACGGGGGGAAAAATTTTGAACCCCCCGCGTTTGGACACAATGTGTGGGGAAAAAAGGGGGCCAAAGGCAGGGGGGAATTTAAAAGGCAGGAAAAGAATAGGTTGTGACAAGGTCCCGAAGGTCCCCCGGGGGGCAAAGGAACAAAATCCCGGAAATCTTAGAAAAAGCTTCGCCCGATGCCCCAAAAATGACATTTTTAAACCCGCCAAACGGGGGGAAGATCCGTGATAAAAGGGTCCTTTGGCAAAAAAAAATGGGCCCAAAGGGGACGGCCCCTAAGGGGCAGGCAAGGGACCCTTTCCTGCTGGCTTGAGGGGGAGGTGCCCTTGTTGGGAAAAAAACCCCGGAAGAACCCGGGGGCACAAAAACCCTTTCACATCCTTGTTATTCGGGCCCCCAGTAATCCCGGGAATAATAAAGCTTTTGCCATTCTTTCGGGCCCCCGGGGTGGGCCCGGTTCCCCGAGACCCAATGACCCCATTTTCAGGTTTTATCTTCCAAAGGGGATGGATGTTAAATAGGACTTGCCCGGGGGTTTCTGCCAAAATCCACCCCAGCCCCGGTGATAAAAAGGGTTTTTGGGGGAATGATATGAGACGGTGGGGGACCCCTCCCCCCCCCCAAAGCCCGGGGCCCGTGACGGGGCTTGGGCCTTTGGATTTTCCCTTCTCGGCTGGGGGGAAAGGAAATAAAATTAAACCGCGAAAAAGAAGAGGGCCCAATGAGCCTGCCCCGGGGATTAAGGCCGGGGGCCGTCGGGAGATAAACCTTTTTCTTGGGGGCCAGATAGATTGTAAGGGATGTTGACCCCCTTGGGCAGATGACGCCACTTTTCCCAAGGGCAAACTTAATGGCCAACAGTCCGTCACCAATATTGAAATTTTCTTCTCCGCGGGGAGAGAAAGTTTTGGAGAAAAAACCCCACACGTGCCCTAACTTCCCCCTTGGGAATTTGCTGGAGACCCCCCCGGCCTGCTCCCCCCGGACGATGTGTCCCCCCCAAAGGGAAAAAATGGGTTTCTTTTAAGCTGGACGAACAAGAAAACCGGGCCTGGTTTGGAAAAGGGGCCTCCTTGGGGCCTGGGGGAAGGGCTCTAGGGCCCCCCTTGGGGGCCACAGCCCCCGGTTTTCCCCGATTTCTTAGAAAGGGGCCAAAAGGGGAGCCACCAGTTTTCAAAAGTGGGGAAAAAATAAAAGGGCCCCGGTTTAATAGTTTGCAAAGCCTAAAAACCCTTTAAATTTGGCCCCGGGGAGGCCGGTTGGACGAGGCCACTGAAAGGAGGGGCCAAGATTTGTTTTTGGCCCCAGGCCCCATTTAAAGTCCCTTGGGGGGGAAAATACCCCCTTGGAAAGGGCAGACTTTGATTGGTAAAATTTGGGGCATTTTTTTTCCAAAATTTGGGGCCCCAAAAGGGCGTTTTCTCTGTAAAAGACTGAGGACCCTGGGGGCACTTAAGACGGGGGGGAAATTGAGATCCCCCGGGGGAAGACCAAAAATTTTCCCCCCAAGTTTAAAAAAGGGAACCACGCACCCCTTAAAATGGGTTTGAAGATTTTCGAAAAACTAACCCCTAAAACCACCCCCCGGGGGAAAGGGAAAGACCCCCAAGGGAAAAAACCAAGTTTCGAAATCCCCCAAATTCCCGCGTGTTGAAAGCCGTCTTCCATGGGCGCCCTTCTAATTTAAAATTTAAGGTTAAAAGGCCCCCCGCATTCCAGTTTGGGTGAAGACCCGGGCCCCCGGGAAAGGGCTGGTCAAAATAGCTCCGAATCAGGGGCCCGGGTGGGTAGCAGTTTTTTCACCGTAATCTTTTACAGCCCCACGGTAGCCCGATACGGGGGAAAATTCAAGTGAGCCATTTTTTTTTTCCCACAAAGAAAAAAGCCAGTCCGGTTTGGTGAAGAGGACTTCCCGGATAAAGCCTTTCTTGGAGGTTCTTCCTGTATGTGTCAGACGGGCCTTGGTTTCGGGGGGGGACCGACACGGGTAGACTCTGCCCCAGGGGGGGGTTTTGCCGGGGAAAAACCCAGTTCGATGGGACAGTCGAGGGGGGGGTGAGGGGGCAAGGTTTAAAACCCTTTGTTTTTCGGGAGAACACATCGGTGAAGTTTTGGGTTTATTTCCGCAGGCAACCCAGGCAACGGTTCGGGGGCCCTTTGGCGAAAAAAAAAGGGGGGTGCACCGGGCTGGTGCGGCAAACAACGATGCCGGCACCCTAGTCCCCCAAACGTGTAATTTTCACCCGTTTTCCCAAACCAAAAGAAAAGGGGCGGGGGTTTTGGGGCCAAGTTAGGGTAACCCCAAAAAAAGGTTTAAAAGGACAAGGGGGCGAGGTAGAAACGGGCCTTTTTTCCCTTCCCCGGTTTGGGGTGCCCCCTACATGCATAAAACGGGCTCCGGCGGTTATTGGTGGTGTCGCCCCGGGCCCTCCCCATACACAGAAGAAAATCCCCAGAGGTTTAACGGCGGATGGGGGTAGGCCTAGCTTCGACACCCCCCGGGCAGAAATCCTTTAAAATTTCCCCCGAGCCAAAAACCCCGGGGTTTTGAAATTGTTTAAATTCCTTACCCCCGGAACTAGAATTTGTTTCTGTCCCGGGCCCTTGGGGTTAGCGGGGAAAGGGGGAAACAGTTCACCCCCGGGGGACCCCTTCCCCCCACTTTGCCCTAGGTGCACGCTTTTTCCTGCCGGGGAAATAGGGGAAAAGCCCCCTCAGGAAGGTTCGGGACGCACAGCGGGGGCCATAGATGTCGGTGCGTCGCCGGCACGCTCTTGTACAAGATTTAGACCCCAAGGTCAGCCTGAATGGGCTCCTCGGGGAAAAATACTGAGGGGTGGTATAGGAGGTTCTGGAATCCCGGGAACCCCAAAGGGGGAGAAAGCAAACGAGGTGGGCAGGACACTTCCGGGGCGGGCCCTCTTTCCCTCTGGAGAAGCGAACATAAAACCCCGTTTTTTAGCCAGGTGGATAACTTAGAAGGGGGGCCAAAGGGTCCCTTGGGGCCCCAAAGACCCGGCCCCGGCTAGAGAGGTCTTTCTTGAAAGTGGCGCGGGAGGGGGGGGGCTAATTCCAGGTCGGCCCCCCGAGGCCAAGGTGGGAATTGGATGGCATAGTCCCCAAACCGGGTTTTCTCCTTGACGAAAATTCTGGATTTGCGGCCCTCCCGGCTTTGGGGGGCCCCGTGCCGGTTCCCAAAAACGAAACGAAACCCCTTTTAAAAAAGGGGCCTGAAAGGGTCGCCCCCCCAACCAAAAAGCGGGGGAAATTTAAAAACCCCTATCCCAGAGGGGGATCCCCCCACCCAGAGCCCCCCCGGAGAGCAGGGGAAAAACCCGAACGCCACCTTTGAAAGGGAAAATTTTGGGTTTTCGGCCATCTTTTTCCCCCCGTGCAAAAGAGCACTGCGTAAAAAAACCCCCTGCAAAATTTTTGGGGTCCCCGTGGGAACTTTAAAGGGAAAGGGTAAATACCCGGGCCTTTTTGGGCCCCAAGGGGGCGAGGGGCGCGGCGGTTTGGCAGGACTGGGGGAAGATGGTGGGGGGGAGATTTCCCGGGTTGAGAGGCCGAGGGAGCTGTGCATAGGGAGGTCAGCTGACCCAAACCCTGCTTTTGCCCCCGGGCCGTCAGCTGCTGGATTGCGGGGAAAAACGTTGGACGTCAGATCCTCCAAAAGGGGGTTAAACGGCCCTTTTGGTGGGACCCAATGGCCGATTCCAATTTAAAAAGGGCCCGGGGAGTAGTGGTTTTCCAAATTGGCCCCCGCACCCAAATGGGGGAAAGAAACCACCGGGGAGCGGAGTCTAATGGGCCCGGTTTTCACCAGGGGGCCCGCCGAAAAAGGGGGGAGGGAAATGCTGCGGGGGCGGGGTTTCCCACCAGGTCGCAAACCCGGGATGTAAATAGTTGCGGTGGTAGCCGGGGGAAATGGGCAGTACCGAATGGCAGGCAAACTCGTAGTGGGGGCCCGGGCCGGGGCCCCGGGCGGGGCCAGGCAGCAAAGGGTTCCCGGGGGTCGGAAAAACCGTAACCGGGGGGGCCTGGCACAAAAGGAAAGAAAAACGGAAGCGGCGTTTTGGGAAATTCGGGGGGTTGGGGGGAAGGGAAGAGGTTGGAGGTTTGTGGGGGAGGGATGGGGGGGTTTCCCAAAAGGCCGGGGCCCCCCAAACAGCCCGGAGCGGGGTAAGGTGGACGGAAACTTGGGGGACGGGGGCACCCCCCGGGCCCCGGGGCCGCTGCCCCCCCCCGGGCCGCGGGCCTGTGTTTTTGGGGAAACGGGGAAACCCAGGAAGCTTTAAAGGGTTTTTGACCATCTGAGTTAGGAAAAAACCAAGGGGTTTTTTATTTTAGGGCACACTAAAACACCTGCTTTTTGTGTGAAACCCTTCAGGGGAAAGCCCTAAAAAAAAATCAGTCAAGATACCCAGGAAACAAATTGGGGAAATTTGCACAAGCCCTGGATCATCATTGGGTGAAATTTCCAATACCTAAAAGGTGAAATTGTTCATCTGTGCAAAAAATTTTAATTGCAAGTACACAAAAGATGGGGAATGTCTACCATCAAAACCGCTAAGGAAGGAGAGGGGGGTTCTGTGCCCTCAAAGGAAGAACAGGGTTTTGGCCCAAAACATGTGCTTTTTAAAACCCAAAAAAAAAAGAACAAAAAAGGGGAAAAAAGACCTTTTTAAGATGCGGGAGGGAAGGCTATAAGTTTGTGTCATTACCCATTTGGCCCTAAAAGGGGCCCCATTTGGGCCATAAAAGAAACCATTACTCAAAAAAAAAAAATGAAAAAAAAGGCCAAATTAGGGTTTGCAAATGCACACAGGAAACAAAGCCCCTTACATATTTTTGGGGGGACATGTCCTTTTGGCCGACAAACCCTAAAATTTAATTTTTGGCCAAATCATCATATTTTTACCCCTTTGAAAGGAAACAAGAAAAAGGGTTTGGGGGATCCCTTTAAAAAAACACCATCGAAAACTGTGAAAAAAGGGGTTGGAAGTATAATTTTTGAAAAGTTATTTTTTTGCAGGGGGACGATTTAACCCCCACAAAATAGATGGCATCATAAGGAAAGCAGTTTAATTTTGGGCAAAAATAAAGCAACATCCCCCTAGACATCAGCCAGCAATTTTAAAAATTTGGGCAAAAATGGGGGTTCTTCCAAATGGACAAGGGACCTGAAGCATTCTCCCAAAAATGGTTCCCAAAGGGGTTTAAAGGATAACCAAGTCAATGTTCTGGAGGGGCCATCAAAAAGCCTGTTTCAATCCTTTTGAAAATTTATGGGCCCAAGCTGAAAAGGCAGGTGGTGAGCTAGGCGACTCTACTAAATTGGCGCAGTTACACAGTTCTGTCAGAAGGAATGGTCCAAAATTCCTACCAACTATTGTGAGAGCTTGTGGAATGATATAAAAAATCTTTGACCCAAGTCATACAGTTTAAGGCCAATGCTACCAAATACTAATGAAATGTTGTTACTTTTGACTTTTTAGCAGAAAGTATTAATAATGTCTTAAATTCTCCCTGGTATCATTTATTCTGGCATTGGCAAATATAATAATTTTGGTCCTAATTGATCTATAATGGGTATAGTATATTCTGATTGCATTGTCTGGTAGTGAGATAAACAAGCATATGTGGTCTTAAGATTATGTATGTAAACTTGGGTTTCAAACTGTATATGCTTGTACTACAGCTTTATAACATAGTCACAAAAAAGACAAAAGCTAGCTTATCTCCCTGTGTGGGTGCACAGAAGAAGCACTCTGTATTGTGCTGCAGCAAAATGCAACAACAAAGGGGTCACATCATCCTTCTATTCATAAAATTGTCATTTATTTCATAAAGATATAAAGTAAGAATATCACAGGGGCATGGCGACTAGCGTTTCGATCACTTAGATCTTTGTCAAAGCATGATCTTTGTCATGCTTTGAAAAAGATCTAAGTGATCAAATATGTCAGCTGGGCTAGTCACCCTGACCCTGTGATATCCTCACTTTATATCTTTATTGAATAAGACAGTTTTTGAGTAGAGGAGTGCTGGACCCCTTTTGAATCTTCCATTATAACATAGTCACCAGATTTAGAGGGGCCGTTTTATGTATATTTTATGCAGCTTTTATGTGATATGCTTGTTTAAGTTTATGTTGTTTATACAGTGGGTTGCAAAAGTATTCAAACCCCTTGAACTGTTCCTTATTTTTAATACTATTACAGCCACAATCGTAGATGTATTTTATTGATATTTTATGCGACAGAACAACACAAAGCAGCAAGTATTTGTAAAGTGCAAGTTAAACTGAAAAGTGTGGCATGCATATGTATTTAGAACCTGAGTCTGTTGGGGTATGTCTCTACCAGCTTTGCACATCTAGATGCTGATAACCGCCAATGAAAATAGGGCTAATAAATCAACAAAAACTAAAAGGGAAGTGGTATATAATCTACAAGGCAAAACACTAAACACTTACCCAAATAAAATTTACCAAATATTTTTATTTAACAAATATAAAATTCACAAAAGCCATATAAATGAACGGTGAGGTGTGGATAACTGAAGAATAACTGCTGGAATGTAACCCCAATATAAGTAAATAAACTATCTTAAATTTTAGTTTAGAATAATACATAAACATATAAAGCATTACATTTACACCCATAGGGCTTGTTCCTCGATGTTTTGATCCGTTTTGATGCGTTTTAAGGATCGTTTTTTAACCTGCGAATACTGGATGCAAACTGCATCAAAAAGCGGATTCCAGAAAAACGCAACAGATGATCCTTTTTAGGAATTGCGTTTTGGATGCGTTTTGCAGGCGTTTTACGGATTCCGTTTTTCAATGCTTTATTTAAATCAAATCCTATCAAAACTGCAATTTATAAATATAATATTATCTATCAATGACCTATGTTTTTAGAACCCGCCCCCCCCATTTTTTTTTTTTAAAATCAACCAATAGTTTTAAAAACCCACACCATAATAAATGGAATAAAAACATTTCATTTATAAACTAATTTGAGGATAGGTTGATTTTTGTAACATGATTCATATAAACAATTATTAAACCTATCTGCATGCAGTTTTGCTTTAGAAGTAGGAGGAGTACTGGCATCCGAACATCATGGACATCACCATCTTTCGGCTTCATCAAAAACTGCACAGTTCATACAATTGGTTCTGGAGCAGCATTTTTTTGTTTTTTTGCCCAAGCAGCGCTGTTGATTTGCATTGATCGTGATTCGCAGAGCCAATATTTCTAATAAGATCAGGAGATGCACAGTTTGTCTAATTGTGTGTTTGAAAGCACTGGGGAAAGTGGTGGAGGGAGAGGTAAGTACCATTTCATGTAAAAATAATTGGTATGTAGGGTGAACATTGTAGTACTTCTTTTGTTTCCTTTTCTTCTTCCATTGGCCTGTCTCCCTCTGTAGCGGTTAATTCATTTTTTTTATGTTTCTGTTCCTTTTTTTAAATTTTCTTTCCTTTCCGTGCTATGCACTTTTGTATTTTTCATTGCATTAATGTAGTCATCTCTCCAGATTAAAAATTTTGCAATCTGTTTAATGGATTATAATATTGTGTGTCACATTTCTGTGCATGATTACCAAATTTAAATATGCCCGAAATGTTCTTTGCATTATTTTGTAGCTATCATAGAGAGATATCTAGTACTTCTGTCTACACAGTGTACAAAAACATAGTACAGTATGCTGGTAGTTAGAAGAACATGTATTTTTTTCACCATTATTATGTTTTGATTGTTTTTAATGGTCCACCATGAAGTTTTTGTATGTGTTGGCCTGCATGTTTTTTTTACACCAGTCATTTGTGGCCGAATTAGGCATGCGTGGGTTATGCAATTTAATGTATGGCTTAGGTGTATGTTTAAAATATATGCTGGCCAGATGTACTTTTAAAACATCTGCGAGATGCCTGTATTCGACTTTCAAAGGCCATTCTAGGATGATGTGACATGTCTATTTTATTAATGTTGGAGCCTATTCAGTTGATAATCGATGTCTCAAACATGTTGGCTACTTTATTTTCGGGCCATACTTAGGGTGTATTGCAGTGCAATATGCCAGATTATGTCCTGAAATAAAATGTTTTTTAGAGAATACTTTTTTACTTTGAAATATAGTGAATGGTGTTTTGACTCTTTTTATTAGAAAGATGTCGCAGACGGAACCGGAAGATTCTTGGGTTACCAATCAATCTTTGGCGGAAACAACCCAGGTGCCACATTGGCCAACTGTACAAGAAACTAAGAAGGTAAGTTACTGTTAAAAAGTAAATGGTGATTTAGAAATTAAATCGTAATGTAATAAAAATATATATATATATATTTAGATATATAATATATATATATATATTTATATATATTTTTTTTTTTTTTTTTAAAAAACAGCTAACAGAGAAGTTCCACGACTTCACCACGGACGTCATGGAGGGCCTTTGACCATTTGCTGGACATTCCTATCACAGCATCTCCAGCGCAGGATACCAATATGAGGACATCCATCACTCCACGGAACGTGCTGCTGATTCACGTTGCGGTAAGTTAATAACATCAAAAAAATATCTATAAATAATAAACCCCCCCCTAATCCTTTTTGTCTTTACACTTGCTTTAACACACTTGTTTATCATTCACACATTTTTCGTACCTTCAATATTTTGTCAGGACTAATGTGTCGGTGAATAACAATCTTGCTGACAGCCACCATGGAGAACTGCAATTTCAGGTTATCCGAAAAAGAAATTGAAGGAGTTGTCTTTGGTTGCTCGGATGGGCAAATCTAACTATGTTATTCACTTACACCTTTTTTAAGATTGCAAAGTATTTGCATCTTTGAAAGAAAATTCTTAGTGCCCATTGAAAAAATTGCCACAGCTGCTAATGGCACTGGAACTATGGCTGTGTTTGGTTGACTGTGTGGCAACTAACAATCAGCTACATTCACACACCTCACTATTTTTTTAATTGGGAAAAATACCTGGTGGTCACTAAAATATTTTTTTTTTCCCTCATCAGATTTCGGGCCAACTGGGGGAGACATTTTCATACTGCTCCTCCAATTTACGGGTTTAGCAAATCAACCATATCGGAATTGTGAGGTGCACGTGTTGTCACGTGATCTGGCAGCACTTGTTCAGCCCATCTCTATGCCAAGCCCGACCCCAGAGATATGGTTGCAGGGCAGCAGCAGGTTTCGTCTGTGGCAATTTTCCCCACTGCATAGGCGCCATCGACGGAAAGCTCATTCGTGTGCTGCTGCCACCGCGCATCAGGATCTATGTTTTGTAATTACAAAAATATTTTTTCAGTGGTCCTGATTGCGGTGGCTGATGCAAACTATAAATTTATGGCAAAATCGACGTCGAGCTATGGAAAGTACTGGGGACTCGCCGGGCGCTCCTGGAGCTCTGTGTTTGGGAGCAAGTGCTGTTGATCAGGTGACTATCCCACCACCAAAACCGCTTCCGGGATCCTCGTCTCAGTCACCTTGTCCTGGTAGGGATGAAAGCCTTTCCCTTACTTGACAAACCTGCTGCGGACCCTAACCCACGGAGGGGACTAGATGTTCCGGAGGACGGTTTTTAATATGAGGCTAGAGCAGGGCAACACGCTTCGTGGCTGTGTGCCCTTCGGGATCATGTGTAATAAGTGGGGTTAATTTCACTCTGCAATGATGGTTGGATGAGCTCACGGGGGATGGAGTCATCAAAGCAGTCTGTGTTCTCCACAAATATGCCCGGGGGCTATGATGGTCCCGACATGGAAGTGGAGAGCGGGAAAGCTTTGGTGTGTCCATTCACCGTGGTTCCGGCCGGCATCCAACACCGCTGAGGGGGTGAGAAAAACCCTTCCGGATACTTCATGTCCCCGGGGTAATTGCCTGGCAAATTTGGTGCCTCAGGAGCGTAGTCCTTCCGGCGAGAGTGATGGTTCCCCAGTCAAGGCCCCCCATGGCCCCAAGGGAAAAATTTTCCCTAAATTTCCCGGTTGTTGGAAGAGAAGAAAGAATTGACAAGGAAAACTTTGTTGAAAAATTTTTTTCCAAGCCTCTTCCCGTTACGCCTTCCTATTTTCCTGCATCAGTGTTGGCAAAATATTATTTGGGAAATTTTTCTTGAAAAAGTTAAAAAAAAATTTGTAAAAATTGTTTAAAAAAATTAAACTGGTGTTTTGTTTTTTTGGCTACTTGTTTAAAAAAATATAATTTTTTTATATGTTTTGTGGAAACATGGATGTTGTTTAATGGTTGGGGACTTTTTTTAAATGGAAAACACGTTTGAAATTGTCTTGATCTACAATTCATTTTGTTCCCCTTTAGAAAACCAAAAAGAGCTCCCAATTTAAAATTTTTAAGAGTGATTTGAAATGTTAGGGGCATCTGAGGTTTTTGCTATGGGCCACAGTGGTTTTTAGCTAGACGTTTTTTTAGATGGGGGCCTTTTGGGCCACATGTGAAAAATGTTTTGCCCTAAAATCACTATTTCCCCCGATACTATAAGAAAAATGAGTTTGTGATAAAAAAAGTTTTTACTGTTGCCTATGTGTTTTAAAAGGGGGATATTTCTATTTTTACTTGCCTTTAGTAATGAAGTGGGAAATTTTTTTTCATTCGCGCTCCTTTTTTCTTTTAAAGCAAACCAAAAGTTGTTAAATTTTTTTTTTTTTATTTACAAAACTTAAAAAAAAAACGGGGAAAACGTTGTTTTTTAAACCCCAAAAATTTATTTGCCCTAAACAGAAAACTTCTAATTATGGTAAACCCCCTCCCCCCCACCCTTTATCACCCCAACCCTCCCCCCCCCCCACAAACACCCCCAACCCCCCACCCCCAAAAAAAAAATAATTATTTTTTTTTAAAAAGGGGGGTGGCCTTTTCGGGAAAAATACCACCCCCGATTTGCACTGCAAGCTACTTCACTTTAAAAAAAAAAAAAAGGAAAAATTAAAATTTTGGGGGGCCAGGGGAAAGTGGAAGGGGGGAGGATTCTAAAAATGCCAAAAAAAAAAGTGGGGTGGTGGGGGGGAGCAGGGGGTGGGTAGGGGTGAGTGGGTGGGCGGGGGGTGGGGAGTGATGCGGGCTTGGGGAGGTGGTGGGAGGGTGTGTGGCTTGGGCAGGCGGTGGGTAGGAGTGTCTGGCTTGGGCAGTTTTGGTGTGTACGGTGGGGTGGATGAAAGGGGGTGGGTATGTTTTGGGGGTGAGGGATGGTGGGGAGTATGGTGGGGGGCCCGTGGGGGGGGAAAGGCAGGGTGTGAAGGGTTGCAGTGCGAAATGCAGTGGGGGGGGTTTCTTACATGGGGTAAAAGGGGGAGGGAAAGTCGACCAGGCTAGCATCCCGGGGCATGTATTGGTCTCCCTCTCGGCAGGGGGGGGCCCAAGGGGTTTTGCTGCCACCCCCCCCCCCCTGAAAAGAGCAAAATGGTTTGCTCTTGGGTTGGCAGACGGCGGGGCCCGCGATTGAAAAAACCCGGGAAAAATGTTTAAGATGCGTCACATGCGCGACCCCCTGTACAAGGGGAAAAAATGCTGGCCTAAGTCCGATGGTCCTTCCCTTGTAAGGGGGTTTTTACGGCCCCACGGCCGTATAGGGTGGGGGGGCGGGAAAGGGGGAGGGGGGGGAGCTGCGCGGGAGGCCTCTTTTCTTGGGGGGGGGCGCTGGGATGTTGTTGGTGTGCAGACCAAGTAGATGTGTGCCCCTGGGGTCCCCATCTGAAAGTCGCAAAGGGCCACCTCGAATCTCCCGCCTGGTGTTTGCTTTTCCCCCCCCCGCTTCTTCCGGGCAAGGTCCCCCCCCCTGTTTGGTTTTCCCTCTGAAAGCTTCCAACCCGGGGGACTCCCCGCTGGCGGGCCCATTGCCAGATGTGCTGAGGAAAAAAAAAAATAAAAAAATTTTTATACATGTAACTTTAAAGGTGGCATCCACAAACTGGGGTTTCCTTCCAGCTGTTATGAAATTAAAACCCCCTTCATTTTAATCTAAAAGCATTGGGCTTGATGGGGGTTGGGGCTTACCCCCCGCTGGGGGGCGCGTTTGTGGATCCCTTCAAAAAAGGTTTTTAAAAATTCCCAAAAACAAATCCGGTCGGAGTCCTCGCTGAGGCAGGAGGAACCCCAAGGCCCTGGGCTTTATGGATCGGACTTTCTTGGGGGGGGGCCCCAAATTGGGCCCATTTTCCGCTGGTCATTTGTCCCACCGATTGAAGCGGCCCCGGGGAGCGACCTCCAGGGGTTCCCTGAGGCGTGCCCCTAAATAATTTGAAAAGAAAATTTTTTTAAATTTTAAAATTTGCACATTTTCAAACAAAAGAAAACTTTGCATTTTTTTTGTATTGGAAATTTAAACCGATTCCCCCTGCCTTTTTCCGGGGTACTTTTACCCGCCCAAGTCGGGGTACAGAAAACCGGCAAACTTCTTTCCACAGTTGTCCGTAGGGGGCCGGTTGCTGAAACGGAAGATTGTTTTTTGTCCCAAAAGGGCGGGGGACGGGCTGGCCCTGCAAAATATAAAAAAAAAAAAAGAAAAAAAGGGAAAAAAGTTTTTAAAACTTTTTGCGTGAAAAGTTCATTTAAACCCTTAATCCCTTTTACAAATTTTTAAATTTATAGAAAAAGGATTTAAAAACTTTTGGCTTTTGGGAAAACCCGGTTGTCAATAGAAAACCCCCACAGCAGGTTGCCCCTTGTGCGCAAGGGGATGAAAAAAATGTTTTAAGCGGGAGTCCCCGAGGGCGGTTTTGGGAAATTTCAGGGGAAGCCACGGACAAAACACAACTCCAACACCAGCTCAACAACGGTTTGTTTTACTAAAAATTTTCTGGAAAAAGGGATGGTGAACAGATCCCCCAAACACAAATTTACTAATATGTATCCTGGGCACCTGGAGCTGCAACACGCGCGCCGCCATCAGAGTGGATTCTCTGGGATGCACGGTATACTTTTACCTATCCGTGGGGTTCGGAAAGTCCGATATAACCCCTTACTTCTATGATTCCGTAATCACATGGGAACAATTTGTATTTGAGGTGGCAGTTGCAGGGGCTCGTGGTGCATCCACCAGCAGCTTACACAGTGTAAATGATTTCCCAACTTCCTCTCCCTCAAACGCACGTGACACAATCTTTCCCTCACCCCCAAGATGAAACCAGGTTTAAGTAGCTAATGGTGCATTAGTTTTTTTTGTTTTGTAACTCTCAAGTCTCTCGAAAACAGTTTTAGAGGATGTATTTGGAGAAATCCCTCCTTTGGCCTGTAATTTGTGTTTCTTCGTCTTTTAACGTATTAACGTTGAAAGATTACTAGATCAGGCCTTCTCACAGTCTGAACTCTTTGTCTTGGCTGTGAAACGCATCCCGCTGATTGGTTGTTAGTCCTTTTAAAGGGATGGCCGGGCAATTCCTGTTCTCAGGTTTGCATAGAGTATTGTGATTTTGCGAATGTGCATGGATGGTTTATTCCGTTGCTTTGCTAGTATCTCATTTTTTCCTTTCTATGTTTTTTTACTTTGAGTCTTTTCTTTGGCCTTTCATATTCCAGGAGTTCTCTTCGCTCTCCATCTGTGCTTTGTCCCTATGGCGTCTGTATAGACAGTCATGGCTCTCCTCTGTCCCTGGAACGACTTGGAATCATGGCTCCTTTAGTCTCAGGCTCGTCTCTGTTTGTTCTCCTCAGACATCTCAGCTGCTTCTCATAAATGGCTGCTACATGTGACCTGCTTATTCCATGTCCTCATTGGCATATACTGGAAATTGGACCAATAGCGGCATTCTTGTGGCCAAACAGTAGACATCAAAGAAAACATTTGTTTTTACAACTGTCTTGTTGCATGGGATTTTACTTAGGAAAACACAAGGAGGCTGTCCCACTTTCCCACATCCACCCCCACTAGATATAGGCTATCCTCGAAACCCTCCCCACAACAAACCTCGTCTTGCGCATAGCGCATGGGGGGGTACTCTATGTGGGTTTATGGATGTTTCCATACGTAGGGGCTATAGGTTCAGGGCCTCAGGCACCTCCCTGGGGAAGGAGTTTGTTGGCTGTCCACATCCCGCTGGTGGGGCTTGATTGTCACAGCTGGAACCTCAGTTGACACCGGCAAGGGATGACCCACCATTCTTACAACTAAAGGAAGGCGGCTGGAACAGAGGTTAGGTACTCTGGGCAGTAGTTTCAGGCACTTCAAAATAATCACAGCGCTCTCAACATATTTCTGTGAGATTCGTGTCGGGCCCCCCTGTCCCTATCGGCTCTAATCGTTAGAACTGAGATGGCAGGGTCCACCCTTCTCTTGACCAATACGGGATCGCTCCACCTCCATTCCAACTTCCCAGATGGCCTCTTTACTCCTGACCCATGACCCTATCACCTGGGGCTAATACTGTCCTCTCTGCACAGGCCGTTGGGTTAGGGATGCACCACTTGTTTCAGACGTCTCAACATACTTGTGCACAATCCGCCCAGGTCGCGGCGGTGTTCCTTTTTGGGCTGTTTCTATCGGTCATGTGGTACTGGTCGGTGGTGGTGCTGTCTGAACTGGGTTGTGAGAGCCCAATTCTCCTCGACCCTGGTCTCCAATCATCAGAATGTGTGCGGAGATAAAGTAGCCCCGTGGTACTTGCACACCTATTGTTATAGGCCCACCATCAGCTCAGGCAGGTCACTAGGCCACCTTAGCTTCTGGCTTTCCTCTAAAGTCCGCAGATCTCGGTTTAGTGTGCGGTTTTTTAAACCGCTCTCAAGCTCCGTTCCCCTGCAGATGATACGGGTTTGTTTTTAGTAGTTCCGGGAACGCTCGAATCCCATACAACTGGGTACAGTTGTCTGCTCATTTTATATGTCCGTCTTTTTGTGTAACGCACGTCTCCTTGGTCGCGTTATGTCATCCTCTCTGTAGGGCACGTTTTTCTTAAACTATGCATCTGTATTAAAAGTGCTTGCAGTCCGCTACTTTCATCGCAGCGCGTTTTTTGACTCTGCAGTTGGATCCCTTGTGGGTTTCTGCCATCGGCGATACTTAGTGACATGGTCTGTCATGACCAAACCAGTACAATATGCCAGAGGCAGCACGTACCCAATCTGCACATAGTCAATCTTCAGGAGCTCTAGGGGCGCAGTGTTTGCCGGAGGGTTATCAAAATGTTTTTTTTTTTTTTGTTTATCTGTACGGTGTTCTTTTGTTTGACGTTGGGGCTGTGCTCGGCTACGGATACCATCTGGGCTGGTGGTGGTGGGTGGGCTTGTTTCGTGCTTTTGTTTGGTTCTTTTTTTTTTGTTTTTGTTTTTTTTTGCTCAGTACTACATACTTGAGGCAAGCTTCAGAACCAGGCTTTTCAAGTCAGGGGCAGTTCACCAGTCGTTGAAGCCACTTATAGGTTTTGACACTCCCAAAATGTGCGCCTTTCTCTTGGGTCTTCCCGAGCAGGCCTCTGGCCTCTAATGACATCGGGGATAACAATCTTTTGTTTTTGTTTTTTTCTGGTTCGCACTCTTTTTTTTTACGCTTGGAGTTTGTTTAAGTAGATGGTCGGCAAAGGAGATCCCTGGGAAACACTCAGCTATATCCCCATGCACTCAACGCTTTTGCCCTCTGATCGTCAAGCTGCGGTCTGCTCCTCTGGTCGGGGCCAGACACGGCCGAGACCCTACCCTTTCACGTTTCTGAAAAATTCTGGGCAACCTTCCTGGACCCTCTGCCAATCAGCCACTGTCTTTTCCAACACCATCGGCATCCCCAGGACGCCACTCCCACTTGAGTGGTGCCACGTTTCCTGGACACGCACGGGAACTGGCTACAATTCTGGCTTTTCAGTGTCCTTAATTCCTCATCAATTCTACGGATTGTTGTCTGACGGGACACCTATTCACCTCTCATCATAGGAGTAGGAGGGGTCTCGGCATTACCATTTTCCCTCCCTGACCGGAAACTTATGCGGAATTGGTATTTATTTTGACGAGTCGGTCGCCACACCATCTCTGCCTTGAGGGCTCCGAAGCTTAGCATTCTCCAAATGCGCCAATGGGATTTTGCTCGGTCATGACAGTCCACCTCTGCACTGTCAGGTACTCTAGCGAACCTTTCAGTCCTTGGCCCCACCTGGCTAACAGATTACCAACTTAAATGGAGCTATAATTGTAGGATTGCGCACTCGTCTACCGCACAGGAACCAAGGGCATAGGCAATTACTCTCTCTCGCCCTTCCTCGGACTTGGGTCAGCACAGCCCCCAACCTCTGGTTGTAGTTTTTTTCACCGTCAGTATTATCAGCAATTGACTGGCTGGTTTTTTTTTGTTGTTGTTTTCGAATTTTTTTGTTTTTTACCGCGGCATTGTTTAGGCTCAGTATTGGAGCACTGGTCAGCGCCTCTTTCACCGCTTCAAATGCTTTTGCTCCGAGGTCCCCATTCAATAGGGCGATTCTTTGGACCCCCAGCAGTATCCCATTTTAGGGGCCCGTCAGATGAGCGAAACGGTTTTTTTTTTTTGGTATTTTTAAGTGCCTGTTGTCTCTTTTTCTCTGTGGTTTTTTTTCTACCCAAGCCTGGTCCCAGGATTGCCGCACTTCTCGTAGTGTACCGGCCTGAGGCCAGTTTTTTGGACCGTGTGGTCATTTCTCATCTTCTGTTTAACTTGTTGGGGCCGGCTTGTACCTCAGCCTTTCAGATGATGTTGGTAGCAGTCTTTATTTTTTGCTTCTTTCGTTATTTTGTTTTACTCTTTTCGCCTGCTGGTAAGAGCTTTGGGCATCTTCTTTTGGCTTGATCTTTAAGCCCGTGAGTTGGTCTTGCTGCGTAGTCGTTCAAGACGTCTGCCGCTTAGTTTTCTGAAGTTCATAGGGTTCGTTCGAACGATATTCCCGAAAACCACAAATCGTCCAGGTAGATCAGCCACCGACTCAAAGTTTGAAGATCCCCTAGCTACAGGTGCTTCAGCAGACGCTGGAATGTCCCTGGGGCGTTGGAAAGCCCATACGGCATTCCGACTTATTGATAACTTTGCGTTTTTTAGAGGTTCCTTGTTTATATGGGTTCTTTTCTAGAATGAAAAGCTGTCTTTGCCCTTTTCCTTCTCAGCCACTGTGTTATCGTATGCCAGTGATTCCGCTTTGGCCTGAGGGTCTGGGTCGGCAATTAAGTACTTTGCATGGCCTAGAGCGGACCAGCGATCTTCTTCAATCGTGGGAGGGTGTTATAGGCCGTACAAATGGTCTTTTGGGCATTTAGCTTCCTGTAGTCTTTTTATCTTTGTCTTTTTAAGTTACTCGATTGACTGCCTCTTCTTTTTTTTTCGCGCCATCCTAAAACTACGTTGGTTGTGCTCTGGCCTAGGCGAACTTTGATCTCTCTTGAATTACCCGTTTCTCCAGCATGATGGCACCATGTTCTTTCACTTCCGGGTACATTTTGGGCGGGATGATTTGTCTTGGTTCCGTTCTCTGGGGGCGGCGCATGTCGCTTTCTGTTTTCGTGGTGATTTCCATGCTCGATAGGTAGTTAACGAACGACGCTTTTCTCGAAGTTCTTACATCATGGTCATCTGCGTGGGCCGGTTTGGAGAACGCTGCTCCTGGAATTCACCAGAGGGTATTCTTTTCCTGCAGCTCTTTTTTGTTGTTGCCCTGGAGTAAGGGTGATCCTGCACGTCAATGCCCATCTAAGCCATAATCACTCGGGCCATTCCATTCCGCCGTCGAGGCGCTCGCCCTTCTAGGTCGCCCACTGCATAGGTCCAAGGACCGTCCTCCTTCGTCGGGCCATAGCGTGACGTATCCTCTCGCCGGGAGATATCCTTCTCCAGGATCATGCGACTCTCGGCTAGTAGGGTCATTTGCAGGAGGTGGTCAACTCGCTCGTCATTCGACGTTGTGGCATCTCCAGCGGTACACATCACCTCTCCACCTGTGGCGAATTGGACCCGAGCTACCAGTGGTCGGTTCCTGTGACTCTTCTGGGAGGACTGGTTCACCAAGACTTCCAGCCATTCAATTCGTCTGGATTCCCACCGGCCCAGCATCAATATTTTTTCGTTTGTTTCGTTTTTGTGTCCTTGTTTGTTGATCTTTTTTTGTTATCGTTTGGTTGTCGCTCTCGCATGACACCGTCCCTGTCGCCCAATGGTTTTTTTTTTGAGTGAATTTATTTTTAGGTCGACCGGGATGTGGGGGCTCTTCTGCAGAATGACAGCTCCTTACCATCTGTCGTTAGGACTTTCTGAGTGGGACTCGCGTGCTGTGGGATGTGCTCCTTGTTGCAATTTATTTTTGGTTTTCCCTCTTTGGCATAGAGGGTTGGGTGTACTCCTGGTTCTCGCTAGAGCTCTATTCATGCCCAGGGATCACATCACTACTCCCGTCTTGGTTCATGGCGTGATGCTCCTACAGCACGCAATCTCTCTTCTTGATCCAATGTCTTGTCCAAATCAGGCTCGACCTGCATCCAAAAACTATCCCTTGTTTATCCAGCTCACCCATTGTTGGTTCTTGATCATTGTCTAGTTTTCCTAATGACGTCTTGGCCTTATGCTTTTTGGCTCCATCATGTGCCCGATAATATTTGTTTGTTTTCTAGTGTCTCTACATAAGAACTCCAAAGGGCATTCAGGTCACTACTGACCCAGTAGTCAAACTAGACAGTGCACTTTCTGCCTTTAGCTCTGCTTCCATAACAGGGACTACTGCCGTAACGATCGTACTCCTCGCGCGATGGGTTTGGTTTCTGTTTGACCCCAGCCACAGGACACGCCCAGCTACGCTGTGTGCTGAGGGTTTTGGTAGTTTAACCAAGGCTTGCACCTTACAACTTCTGTGTCGCAGTACACTCTTCTGGCGATTGTGGCCTTTACTGTTGACAAGTCAGGGCAGATCGGGGCCCCCCTATAACTCAGATACAGACTTGGTGGGAACCCATCTTGCAGGTAGGGACCCCGCTGTGGAGCTGATCTAAAAGGAGTGCTGTGGGGTAGGAAAGCCGAAGTCAAATTCTGGAGCTTGTGGCGTTCTGCATCATCAGGGACTCCTAAGCGTAGTGTCTCTCATTCTTGTGCTCGTAAAGCATGGAGCCACATTGTTATGACTCTGCGTTCCCTCTGTTCCTGCATGCTTGTGTGTATACTCTCAGCCGTTACCAATATGGGCATGGGTTCCTCTTCCCTTCTCTACTGCGGATAAAGTAGACATGTTAAATTTGTCAGGACTGTCAGCCTTCGTCATTGGGGTCAATACTCCTGCTATTTGTCCCCGGTATAGGATTTATTGTACAGTCCCACAATGGAACTGGTCTCTTAGAGTAGACTTATTTACTTCTGGGGTTGTTTTTATTTAGCCCCTGACTGAGTTTCCTGTTTTTTCTTGTGCGGTCTTCACTCGCCTGTCTTTTTTTTTTTATTTTCAATCATGTTGTTTTTCTCTTTTGGCCTTGGTTTGTTTATTATGTTTTCTCGAGTTTTTTTAGTAAATGCTTGCAGTTCGTGCACACTTTTGGTTTTATTACTGCTCCCTTTGGTGTCCACCGTTTCTAAATTCGAGAATTTTTTCTCCAGTGTGGTCCCTTTTGAGAATCAGAGTCCGCACCTATTTTTTTCTTGTTTCGCGCGCGCTTAACGTCCCCCTCCAAGTGTCTGCCTAGTGGGCTATCTCTGCCCCCAGTTCCGGAGTCTAAAATTACTTATTTTAATTGCGATACGCACCCTTTGCTGTCCAGTCCTGCAGTGTCATGTTTTTTTCCCGTCATAAATTTGGGTTCTTTTGTTTTTTGTTCTTGAGGGAAATTGCAATAGTGGCCTAAAGGGACATAACATCACTTGGCGTCGTGTACTGTAGGGGCACCCTGAGCTTGGCCTTGGGCCGGCGCCCATTGTCGATGGGGGGATAGATCTCCCGCCGAGCTACGTTCCAATAACTATCGCTGTATCTGCATCGACTCAGCCAAGTTGTAAGCGAGTAACCGAGGGCAGGGTTTTCCGGAACTACAGCGAAGTCGAAGGACAAAGAACAACGACTCCAACACCCAGCTCAACAACCGGTTGGTTTTACTGAATTTTTGAGAACAAGATGGTGAACAGGATCCCCCAAACACATATTTACAAATTACTGGTATCCTAGGTGACCCTGTGCTGCTCTGCCGCCGCCAAAGTGTATCTCTCGGATAAAAACACACACCCCACGGTAACTTTACCTAACCGTGGGGTTCGATAAAGGCGATCCCCGATAAGCCACTTATCCTTCTTAATACCGGTTAATCTCAACTGGAACAATTGTGTATGGCTTGGCAGGTGGCAGCGGGCTCGTGGTGACAGCACAGAGCTTACCAGCTTAATGAATTTACCCACTTCACTCCCAAACGCACGTGACACAAACTTTCCCTCACAGCTTGAACCGGTTCAAGTAGCTAATGGGCACTAGTTAAAATCTCCAAGTCCTGAACAGGAAGGATGTATTTGGGGAAACCCTCCTTTGGCCTGTAACTGAGCCTAACTAACTAAACTAATATCAGGCCTTCTCACAGTCATTTGTATATATTGGAAACTGGACATAGCGGCATCTTGTGGCCAAACAGTAGAATACAAAGAAACATTTTACAAACTGTCGTGCATGGGATTTTATTAGAAAACACAAGGAGGCTGTTCCCACTATCCACAAATGCACGGCTGCACGCAATGGAGACATGTGGTCCTACAAGCCAGTGCACTTCACTTTCAAACTTTCAAGCAAATGGTTGCAGCTGCCATGTGGTTTAAAGAAAAAATAAAAAGCTTATAGGACTATTTCTTACACTTCAGCCACAAGGACGTATTTTATTGTGATACGCAGAGGTATACATGTTTGTTCTTACATTCTGATCTACCAAAAAAATAGGATATATTTTGGACAAGTGTCAGTTTGGCCTAATAGCAACCCACTGCAGGTTTGCACAAGATTGCTGCAATTGTACTTGATTTTTGTAGTTGGCTGCACTTACAGCATGGCCTATAAGCAAATTGGCCGTAATGCGGGCCTACTATAGCCAGCTGCACTTTACTTTCACTTTCAATGCACGTATGGTTGCTATGCTTGCCAGGTGGTTTAAAAAAATATATTAAAGTAATACACAAGCCTTTTTACTCACCTATTCTTATACTAGAAATAAAATACCTACCATTTACAAATGTTCACCATTCAGCATTGAATGTATGTTCACACGGCGAGTTTGTTATGTGTGGACATACGCTGTTTGTGATGCGTGTCTGGTCAACTCCAAACCAGGCACATACATCACAAAAAAGTATATGTTACACTTAACAACCTCACCTTAAGTGAACCTCATACATTCTGCCCCCCATAATACTTAATAAAAAATAAAATAGTATTTTAACTGATTTAAATTAATTTAAAACAATATAATGTTAATAATAAGAGATCATTACTTTCCTCTGAATCAGAGACCCGCCCCGTCCATGTTGCATCCGGGGGTTTTTGCTGGGGGCTGTGGGACTGACATTTTCCTCCTCTCCTTTACTCATGTAGAATGAAGGCATTTTCCAATAGCACATTGCATCAGAAAAATTAGCCCTCCCATTAAAATGATACAAAATATAACCCAAACATAATATTCAAATTTTATATTTAATTTAAATCCAATGCGTTTTACGGATGCGATATTGGCAGCAAAAGCGCATCCAAAACGCACCCACATGTCTGCTGCGATTTTGGATCCGCTTTCGGGATGCCCAAAGTGCGCTCCATTATTTCCTAAGGGGATGTCAATTCTTAAAACGGATCCGAAAAGTGGATCGTGAAAAGCGCATCGGAGATCACTCGTGTGAACAGCGATGCGCTTTTCACATTGAAAGCAATGTTAATCATACTGACAAGTGTTAGATCCGTTTTGCGGATCCGTAAAACGGATCCGTAAAACGGATCACAAAAACGTCGTGTGAACAAGCCCAAAGTGTGTAAGTTAAGCAAGTAAGCATAAATTTCAACTTTTTAACAAATAACAAAACAAAAGTTATATAACATTACATAATGGGTAAATACAGACCAGCAGCACAAGAGTACACCCAACACACGTTTCGCTGAAGCTTCGTCATCTAGATGCTGGAATATTTGCCCATTATTCTTGGCAAAATAGCTCTACCGCAGTCAGATTGATTGGTGAACGTTTGTGAACAGCAATTTTCCAGTCATGCCACAGATTCTCAATGGAATTTAGGTTTGGACCATTTTAACACATTACTATGCTTTGATTTAAACCATTGCATTGTAGCTTTGTATAATTGTACATCTGTATGATTAGGGTCGTTGTCCTTATGGAAGGTAAAGTTACGCCCCAGTCTCAAGTCTTATGCAGGCTCTAAAAGGTTATCCTCTATGATTTTCCTATATTTAGATCCATCGATCTTCCCATCAACTCTGACCAGCTCTGAGTCACAGTAAGGAGATGGTGTTAGCCATGCCAGTTATGGGAGTCTAAGGAGCCTCCGGGCTCTCTACCAGCACCTGCCACAAGGCAGGTTGGGCTTTGCTGTGGGAGACTCCCAGGTCACTTTCCCTGACATTACCACTCGCTGTGACAGCTGGGGTGCAGCGAGGTACAAGGGCAGAGACATAGTCCGTGGACAGGTAATAAGGTCAGGGCAGGCGGCAGGCAGAGAATAGTCAAAATCACAAGCAGTCACAATGTAGTCTCAGGTAAACACACCAATACACTGGCAGCGGTTGCTGGAGGAAGTGACTAAAAAAATGTTAAGCGTCCGTGATTGGGGATAAGCAGAGCGCGGGCCCGAGGGGGGTTGTGCGTTGTAGGGAGCGGGTACGTGTGCTCTGGCCAGTGACTGGGAGCGGAGCAGGGGGGGAGAGATGTAAGCAACAGCCAGCTCTGGGGACAGAGACATGAGCACGTCCACGATCCAGAGTAGGGACCGTGGTGCGCATTGTGACATCCCCTACATAGATTTTTAAAAACTGGACTTCTTACGACTTGCTGTCAAGGGCTTTCTTCGTGCCACTCTTACATAAAGGCCAGATTTAAGGAGCACACAATTATTAGTTGTCCTGTGGATAAATTCTACCACAGCTCCTCCACCGTGACCCTGGGCCTCTTTGCTGCTTCTCTGATTAGTGCTAGTCTGGGCTGTGAGTTTAGATAGATGGCCATGTATTGGTAGGTAATCAGTTGTGCCTTACATCTTCCATTTACAAAATGTAACTGCAATCCACCCACATTGTTTCTCATGTAAAATCTGCTTTTTTATTTTTAGCATTGAAATTTTTCACAGTAAAAATCAGCCATGTGAACATACACTAACTGAAAACTATTTACTGTCTACTGCTGCCATTTAAAACTACAAAAAATCATTGCCTTTTCCCTACATCCCGTTTTCAAGTAAGCGTCTGTACGGAAGTCAGGCTTTTAGCGGGTGTTGTGTTGACGTTCCGAACGTAACGCAGTGCCATCACTAGGAGTGGATAGGGCACCAAGCGAAGTAAATGGTGAGGGGGTGCCGCGGATGGTCCCGAGCCCCGTCCACCCTGAGAAACAACCCTCTTACATTAGAACAGTGTTTCTCAAGTCCAGTCCTCAAGTCCCACCAACAGGTCAAGTTTTCCAGATTCCATTATTATTGCACAGGTGATATAATTATGGTCAGTGCATTCTGTGTGAGATCCTGAAAACATGACCTGTTGGAGGGTCTTGAGGACTGGAGTTTAAAAAATACTGCATTGAGGTTGTCCCCCAAAAGTTTTTAAAAAACCTGTGTTTTAAAATCCGTCTTTGTCCCCGGGTTTTTTAGCCGAGGCAAAAAAAGAGAGCAATTTTTGTGAGAGGAAAAATTATTAATTTATTTTTAAAAAAAATAAATGGTCCCCCACAAAAAGTATGGGGAAAAATTATTTCATGAAAAGCACCCTAAAAAGAAAGGGACATTCGACTGGATAAAAAAGGATTCGTGCCCCAGAGGAAAAAAAAATTTCTTCACTGTGAGAATAGTTTTCCCCTGAGGATGGCCCACAGCAAACAGTTGAGAGTTTCAAGAAAGGCTTAGATAACACCTAAATTAAAAGAATATTTAATCATATTTAGCCATAAAAAATTTTCTAGATCCAGTTGATCCAACTCTGGGATCAAAATGAAATCTTCCTAAGAGTTTGGTTTTTTCCTTGGGGTTTAAAACCCATCAGAGAGAAACTAGACTTAAAAAACCCCTTATTCCCCCTCCCCCACCCCCCCCTTGGTTTTGAACTTGATGGAAATGTCTTTCTTCAACCGTACTATTTTTAACTTTGTAACTTCAATGTATACACGACAAAACATACAAAAATGGACATTACTTTCTCAAAAACCCCCAACGGCCCTATTTCCCGTTAAATGGCTGGACAGACTGAACCCCGTAACAGGGAAATCTGGCCTATGCTATTGGGGAAAAAAAAAAGGTGCAGCTAATTGTGGCACCACCCCACCACTAGGGGGAAAAATTTGGGGTGAAAAAAAAAAACTGCCCCTTAACTTAAACCTGTTCCACCACAGCAGAAAAGCCATATTAATGATGGGGGGAATTTCACAAATGCAAAATACCAATAGAACAACCCCCCATCCCTCCATGGGGTGCTGCTGATAACAATTTTCATATAAAAAGGCGTTACGAAGGGTGCCATGAATAAGTATGTGTGGTGCAACAGCTGGCTTACAACCCATTAGTACGCCCCTACAAAATTTAATTTTCGGGTCCAAAGAACTTTCTGGTGTCCAACACAAAATACAGACACCTCCCCTCCCCAGCATTCTTGGGGGGAAAAAACATGACATATGGGGAAATGTTAATATGAGGTATTTCCCCGTAGCATAGGGCCAAGTTGCCGGTTCAGTCTCGTCCAGCCATTGAGCTGTGAATATGGCCTTTGGAGTGTTTTTGGAGTAAGTAATGTCTCATTTTTGTATGTATTTTCTGTAAATTGTTAGTGTAGGGACTCGCAAGACATGAGGACCGTTCACGCCGCTTGGGAGCTTGCGTACCGTGGCCACTGTACCAACTAATACCTAACATTTTTCCAGTATGTCATTTTTTATCCGTACACCCTATGGTTTTTGACTATAGAGTATACACTGTGTATGTATATGTATATATATATATATATATATATATATATATATATATATATATATATATATATATATATATATATATATATATATATATAATGCTACTTGTAGTTCCGTAACAGTTTTTGCACGTTCGGATCATGGATTAGGTGATTTTAAAAAAAAAATTCTATAGGTAGGGATTTTTTTATCATGCTTTATATTGATTCAATAAAGTTTACGTATTTTATTTAATTTTTTGAGGTGGTTGTGTTTTTGGAGTTGGTTGTTCTATTGGTACCACAACCATCATTAGCATTGTAGGTTATTGCCCATTTTTTGTATAGGTGTGGTCTAATAGTATGTGTGTAGAATGTACAATGGCAATTTTGTATGTACAAAAATCTGTATGACACATTATTCAGTAACACCTTTCGACTAGCAGTATTTAAAAAAATAATAATAAATATAAAATTAAAAAACGTAATGTAAAATTACACATAAATAACAATTCCAGGAAAAAAGGCGAAAATATTAAGAAAATAACTGATTGAAAAAAAAGTGTTAGTGCATTCAAACCCGTGTGTAATAAAAGGACTGAGTGGACTACAATACCCAGAAAAAATATGCAAGATTAGGGTTATTTAGTTTAGAGAATATTCAGCTTCAGGAGGACATAATAAATATGTATAAATGTATCAAAGGTCAATATAGAGATCTCTCACAAGATCTATTTATATCCAGGATCTAGAGCAAGGAGGCATCCTCTATGTCTTGAGGAAAGAAGGTTTCTACATAGAAACATAGAAGGAGACTCTGTCACGTTGGTGGTGTGGATTCGCTGGATTACCACAAGCAGTGGTGTAAGCCACATCAGAGATCGGAGTCTAAGTAGCCTCCCAGTTTCTGCCCGCCGCAAGGCAGATTGGGCTTCTGCAGCGGGAGACTACCAGGTCACTAATCCTGATGTTACTTGCTTGTAGTGGCGGCCGAGGTGTAGTGTGGTACAAAATCCTTAGACGGAGACATAGTCGGGGACAGGCGGAGAGGGCAGATGGCCGACTAAACTGTAGCAGGGACCCAGGGGATACGAGCACATCTGCGGCCCAGCATGGGGGCCGCGGTGCGACTCCTGCCAGTACCTCCCCCCCTCTTGGGCCTCTCCCTCTTTTTGGCCTTGTGAAATTTAGCAACCAGATGCAGAGCACTTTTCAGGTCCAAATCCCTTCCAGTCGATCATATAGTACCACCTCCCACTGACAAACTTCTCAGCCAGAATTCCCTTGACTTCAAAGGTGTCTCCTGTATCAGCTTCAGGAGAAGACAGCCTTTGGGGAGAAATGGTTGAGGACCAAGGGTTTCAGAAGAGAGACGTGGAAGGAGTTCGGGATGTCCATGGATGGTGAAAGGCAGAGCTTGTAGGCCACCAGGTTAATTTGTCTGATGACCTTGTGGACCCAGCTTGAGACTTGGAATCTTCAAACTGACATACTGCGCTGATAGCCAGACTTTATCTCCTTGGTTGAAGATCAACGGAGGTCTTCATCTCTTGTCGACTTATTGCAAGGACCATTGAGTTTCTTGCCAGGCAGCCATGAACTGTCAGGTTTGGGAATCCACAGCAGGGAAGTTAGACGGGTAGTCAGAGGCAGAGGAGCATTAGTATGCTTATCATAGACGATGTAAAATGGGGAGGCACCAACTGAGTCGGAGTCCAGATAGTTATAGGAAAACTCCGCCCAAGGAAGAAGATTGGCCCAGTCGTCTTGAAGGGTAGAGACAAAGTGGCAAGTTCCCCAGGACTTGATTCACCCTTTCAACTTGCCCATTAGTCTGAGGGTGATACACAAAGGAAAATTCCATGTTAACTTGAACACAGTTACAAAGGGCTCGCCAGAATCTAGACACGAATTGGACCCCTCGGTCTGAGACAAAATGCAGAGGAAGTCCATATAGGTGGAATGTATGTTGGTAGAAGAGGACAGAGAACAGCTTGGGGAGCAGAGTATAATCCAGGCAAAGCTATGAAGTGAGACATCTTGGAAAAACGGTCAGTAACCATCCAAATTACAGTATTGTTGGAGGAGGGTGAAAGATCCATGATAAAGTCTATGGCAATATGGGTCCAGGGTCGTTCTGGAATTTGCAAAGGTTGCAGAAGGCCAGCTGGTTTGAGAAGATGAGTCGTGTTTCAGGCACAAGTTGCACAAGATAGAACACAGTCTGTCATCCTGAACAAGATTAGACCACCAAAAATGACAAGATATGAGCAGTAATGATCTTCAGATTCCAGGATGACCAGCTAGCATAGAAGAATGCCCCCACTTCAAGATTCTCTTTCTTAGGGCAAGATGTACAAAGGTTTTCCCCAGAGGGACACATTGGAGATCAATGGAAGCAGCTGTAATACGACATTCCGGAGGGATGAAGTGTAGTACAAAGTCAAAGCATGAGAAGAAGAGTAATCATCTGGCCTACCAAGGATTCAAATGCTGGGTTGTTTGAGGATACAGGAGAATCTTATGATCCATAAATATGGTCACCAGATGGTGGGCCCCTTCTAGCAGATGGCGCCATTCTTTTAATGCCAACTGAATGGCTAACAACTCGTGATCCCCAATAGTGTAATTTTTTTAAGCAGAAGATCTCGGAGAAGAGGCCGTATATCAGACCTGGGCAATGTACGGCCCGCGGGCCGCATCCGGCCCCCCAGCTCGTCGGATGCGGCCTACGGCGTACGATGCCCAGGTCTACTAATAGTAGCGCTGACGGCCGCTGCTGTGGCCGGGTATTGCTGAGAGACCGCCGCGGGCCGTCAGCGCTACTATTAGTATCACCTGTACCGGTGAATTAGGCAGCGATGCGATGAATTCCGCTCACCACGCCGCTGCCTCTCCTCAGCGCACACAAAGTAATAACTCTGTGCGGGCCCAGGAGCTGCCGGAGGAGTGTCCTGGCGCTGGCGGCATGATGTCATCATGCCACCAGCCCGGGAAGCTCCTCGGATAGAAGATGAGCGCGCTCGGCCGGGAAGGAGGTAAGCCAAGGTGAGTATTAGTGTTTGTTATTTTTAATTTGGTCATAAAACTATATACCTGCCTGTGGGAAGCCCTAACTATCTATATACCTGCCTGTGGGAAGCCTATCTATATACCTGCCTGTGGGAAGCAGCTATATACCTGCCTGTGGGAATCCCTAACTATCTATATACCTGCCTGTGGGATGCCTATCTATATACCTGCCTGTGGGAAGCAGCTATATACCTGCCTGTGGGAATCCCTAACTATCTATATATCTGCCTGTGGGAAGCCCTAACTATATACCTGCCTGTGGGAAGTAGCTATATACCTGCCTGTGCGGAGCCCTAAATATCTATATACCTGCCTGTGGGAAGCCCTAATTATCTATATACCTGCCTGTGCGGAGCCCTAATTATCTATATACCTGCCTGTGCGGAGTCCTAATTAGGTATATACCTGCCTGTGGGAAGCCCTAACAATCTATATACCTGCCTGTGCGGAGCCCTAACTAGCTATATACCTGCCTGAGGGGAGCTGTACCTATCTATATAACTGCCTGAGGGGAGCGATAGCGAACTATGTACGTGCCTGGGGGGACCTTTCCCTCTCTATATACCTGCCTATGGGGACCTTTACCTATCTATATACCTGCCTGAGGGGAGCTATATCTATCTATATACCTGCCTGAGGGGAGCTATATCTATCTATATACCTGCCTGAGGGGAGTTGTACCTATCTATATACCTGCCTGAGGGGAGCTGTACCTATCTATATATCTGCCTGAGGGGAGCTGTACCTATCTATATATCTGCCTGAGGGGAGCTGTACCTATCTATATACCTGCCTGAGGGGAGCTGTACCTATCTATATACCTGCCTGAGGGTCGCTGTACCTATCTATATACCTGCCTGAGGGGAGCTGTACCTATCTATATACCTGCTTGTGGGGAGCTGTACCTATATACCTGCCTGTGGAGAGCTGTATCTATATACCTGCCTGTCTGCGGGTACCTATATCTATATACCTGACTGACTGAGGGGAGCTGACTATACCTGCCAGACTGTGGGGACATACATCTACATACCTACCTTACTGAGGAGAGCTGTATATACCTGCCTTACTGTGTATCAGTAAGGCAGGTATATAGATACCACAAAAATAATCCCCCAAAAACGAATTTTTCTCCGTTCACCCTATGTTTTTATTAGTCCGGTCCTCTAAAACCATCACACTTTCTCATTTGGCCCCATGGCAAAATTAATTGCCCACCCCTGCCATAGATGATGGTTTTATCTTTGGGGGTGTACTGCTTGTGAACTTCTCCGGCCCCCACTGATGATGCGTCCACCACAAGGAAAGATGTTTTTCTGGATCTGGACAAGACAGGTGCAGAGGCAAATGCAGACTTCAGATAGGAAAATGATTCTACTGCCTCTGGTGGCCAGAGTTTGGGGTTACTGTTCTTCTTGGTAAGCGCTACTATAGGCGCCACCACAGTAAAGAAATGAGGAATGAATTTTCGGTAATAATTTGTAAACCCCAAGAAGAGTGGTATTGCTTGGAGCGCAACTGATCGGAGCCATTGCAGGACAGCAGGCCCTTTTTGGAGATGATATACCCAAGGAAGTGTAGGCTGGATTGTTCTAAGATGCACTTCTCAAGTTTAGTGTAGAGATGATTACAACGTAAGGATCTTAGGACCTGGCGGAACATGACTTCAAGATTAGATGAGAAGATCAATATGTCTTCAAGATAGATGAGGATACAAATGTATAAGAGGTCTCTGAAGATTTCATTAACAAAGTCTTGGAAGCAAGAGGAACATTACATGGGCCAAATGGCATTACAAGTTACTGAAAGTGTCCATCACGGGTATTAAAGGCGGTTTTCCATTCATCTCCTTCATGTATGTGAATTAAATTGTAGGCCCCTCGCACGTCCAATGTAGTGAAGATCCCCCCGAAGACAGTAAAACAACTTGGAGATCAGAGGTAACGGATACTGTTTTTTCATGGTTATCTTGTTGAGATCCCGGTAGTCAATGCAAGGCGAAGAGAAACATCTTTCTTTTCTACGAAGTAGAACCTGGCACCAGTTGAATAGGAGGACTTGTAGATGAAGCCCCTTTTGAAGGTTTTCCTTAATATAGACCAAAATATCTTGAGTCTTGGACATTAACCAATTACCGGCACTCGGCAGAGCGTGGATGGGAAGCAGGAGTGCAGCTAGGTGAGTAACTGGCTGGGGAGAGTGAAGCAGTGCGGGGGCGGCTGTGGCCCGGAACGGGGTTCCTGGCACGCTCCATGACAATCAACTTGAGTGAAATTCAGCAGAAATCATACTCCATCACAGTCTAGGACCTTTCATAATATTCGTTGCCACCACCTTCCTCAATAATCAAAAGAAATCGGAGGGAAGGACTCCAATACCCACAAACACCACTTACCGGTACTCACAAAGTTAAACACTAACTCACTGCTCTCCAGCAGTCACAGGGTTAAAACACTTTGATCAAGGCTTTGGATTTTTAGAATATACAAGGACTAAATTTATGAAAGTTTTAATAGAAACAATGTACCGTGCTTATATAAAGTACAAAACAAAAGGTACAATAATGTGACATACAAACATGCAATTACATTCATGAAAAGGGAGAAAATCTTAGAAAATACCCAACGCTCACAGTAAATATTCTTATCAGTTCCTGAGAGCAAGGAAGGAAAAAAATAGATCTCAGCTAAGGGCTGAGCTCCCACGCTGTGAACACATAAACATATTTTATAACCTGCACAATTGGTTCAGGTTTCAGAGCTGCCCATCAGCTCATTAGGGTAATTTGTTGTCCCCGACTGGCTTATTAGATCAATAAAGGGCAAGGACATTTTATATCTAATTAGGTGTGTCCTTTAATTGACCCAATGCAAAATGGATGGGGTTATCAAGATTGGATTGGCAGATGAGGACCGGGTCATTCATTGAAGTAGATAGAGACTCCAGACCTCATGTTAAAGTGTCCCACTTGTCGATAACTTGTAAATCCCAATAAAGTTTTTAGTGTTTTATTACCAGACCAGACTTAATGAGTTTGAGTAAAACCAGTTTTATGACAAGTGTGACAGAGTGTCTGGACTGGCCCTAGAGGGGGTATATGTCTGCCAGGTAGCAAGCAACCAGATAGAAGTGTCAGAGAGCTAAAAGATCTCTGTGTATAGGGTTTAGGAAAACCCATTTGCCCGGGCTGGGTTGCTGGAGTGGGGATAGCGAGGGTGGGCCCCACTCCACCTGGACAGGCCGGGTCTTGGGCTGTCTAATTAAGTATAGGTGTGTCTGCCTCGTATAAGGCTAGAGCTGCAGACACACACTCTCTCACCCTGGGACAGGTTCACTGCTACAAGCCTGTGGGAGCCCCTACTTGTGGTACAGTAATATTGTGGTGTTCAATGACTGGTATTAGGCCAGCACTGTGTTAGGGAGGGATACCTATTGTTTAGTTAGAGCCGGACAGGCATAGGATTTGTTTTGTTTGTTTTCTTTTTGTACCATATGATAAACAATAAAACTGTCTGTGGGCAGTTTAAACAAACTTTCCGTGCAGTTTGGATGTCTGTGCCCGCTGTGCTGTGCCCATCTACCCAGGAGACGACCAACCCGCTACCTAATGCCTTACACAAAGTTAACAATGCTTGCGTAAACAACCTGTGGAATATACATAATTGACTATTGAGAGGGGCATACAAAACATCAGCTGCTCTGAAATATAATTTACATAATATTCTTTCATATTACACTTCCCACTTTTGTATTGGGCATGTGGGACTGGCTTAACTGCCATCTCCTGAGCCCACCTTCACCTCTGTCCACCCCGGCAAGAGAGACCATCTGCAATACCATGTTCAATGCCTCTGTTATGTAGTATTGTAAAATCATACTGCTGTAACACTAGTCTCCATCTGAGTAGCTTACTATTGTTACCAGCTACTCTGTTAAGCCAGCTAAGTGGGTTATGATCGGTGACCCATAGACGTATGGCTGTAGTTTCCTTAGGGCCCACACAATTGCCAAACACTCTTTCTCAGTAGTGGCATAGGAAACATTCCTTGGCAGGAGTTTCTTGCTCACGTAGAGAACTGGGTGTTCTTCTCCTTTCTATTTCACCTGACTTGCAATTAGCCCATGAGTGCTGGCATCAGTCGGGGCCACAAACCTGCAGGAGAAGTCTGGAGATTGGAGAAACGGTGAGCTGGCCAAGGCAGCCTTTAGTGTTGCAAAGGCACGCCTACATTGGAAGGTCTTAGAAATAATTTTTTGGGAGCTTTTTCTTTGTGAGATCTGTTAGGGGCTTTGCCAGGGCACTGTAATTTTGCACAAACTTCCTGTACTAGCCAGCTGTACCTAAAAAGGACATTACCTGCTTCTTAGTTTTGGGAGTGGGTCAGGCCATAAGGCTATTTCTACACAGCACAAGATTTTGAATCTGCTGAAAAACCAACCGTAACCTGTGCTGCCTAGCCCTCAATAGAAAATCTGTGCTGTACTCTACACAGCATGGATTTTTTACTGAGGTTTTCCTAATCCAAAAAACGACCGGCAGAATATAAAACATTTTCTATATTCTGCAGGACCGATGTCGAATTCCCGCAGCCCCAAGGTACTGGGCCACAGGGAATCCGAAATATGACTGCAATTTTTTGCGCACAAAAAACGGCTATGCAGCGCAGTCCAGCAAAGTGAAAATGCCGTTGAACAACTTTTTCACTTTGCTGTGTGGATCTAGACTAATTATTTCTGTTTTCTCCTGTTCAGGTCTTATCACCCCACCCCCCACACATGTCTTAAGTAGTATAACCTGGCTTAATTGTCGGACCCGTTGACTTGAGCCTCTCTGGAACTTGGGACAGGTGAACAAGGTGCTTCACCCAGGAATTACTAAAAAATGGCTATGTCATCAAGATAAGCAACTGCAAACCCATCAAGCTTCTCTAGGCACTGAAATGTAGCAGGGGCATTTTTCAAACCAAATAGCCTGACTAGGAACTCATACAACCCAAATGGTGTTATAAAAACAGATCTTCATTGGGATTCCTTTGTCAGGGGGATCTGCCAATATCCCTGGCTCCAGCCTATTATGGTTAGGATGTGCTAGCCAGCTGATCTAGTAGCTTGTCTATCCATGGCATGGAATAGACATCAAAGATTGTGATGGAATTTAGTTTCCTAGAGTCCACACAGAACCTTGTTGTTCTTTCATTTTTTGGGACAAGGCCCACGTACTCTGAGATTTTTGTATTAGACCCAAGGCCAACACTTCTTCTATTTGTCCCATCATGTTACCTTTCACTTCTGCAGAAACCTGGTATGCAGGTTGCCTAATGGGGAAATGAGTGCTCGTGTCCACATGGTGGATGGCTAACTGAGTGCTCTCAGGCTGTCCTGTAAATGTATCTTTAAAGGCTATTAACTCTTTGAGAAGCTCAGACCTCTGGTTGTTGGCTAACTGAGCTTTAAATTTTGCAGCTTCAAGTGTTTTTTGTGTCCTGTGCTTCAGACAGTAAATCTAATAGAGCATCCCTTTCCCCCAACTCAGGCATACTGCAGGTAGACAGCACACATGTTGTTGGCTGTGATCATGTTGACACAAAAACCTCTTGATACTTCTCATCCAGTGATATTACATACTTAACATCATTCAAACGTTAGTGTACAGTGTAAGGGCCTTCCCATGAAGCTTATTCTGTAGCATAGGAACCAATACCCAAACCTTCTGTCCTGCTTCATAGGTCCTTTGTCTAGCATTATACGGTCATACCAAAGTTTTCATTTTGCCTGAACTAGGATCATGTTATCGTGCACCACACTGCTTAGTGCCTGCATTTTTCCCCCTGAGCTTTACCACATATTCTATCACAGATACTTCTGGGGTATCCAGTCCCCCCCCCCTTCCTCCCATGACTCCCTAATCAAATCAAAGGGCCCCCTCACCCTTCTTTCTTAAAGGAGTTCAGATAGGGAGAACCTTGTTGAGGCCTAGGGTACCTCTCTGTAGGCAAGCAAAAGATATGAAATGTAACGTTCCCAGTCCCTTTCTTGGGTCTCTACATGCATCTTAAGAATTTGACTTAGTGTCCCATTGAAACGCTCAACCCATTAGACTGAGGATGATAGGGGCTGGCTATTAGATGTTGCACCTGCATTTTATGGCAGAAACTCTGCATTATGTTGGACATGAATTGAATCCCAGTCAGCAGCGTATCTGCAACTTTATCTGCTTGTCTAGAAGACAGTGCTACTTCTGGATATCGGGTGGCATAGTCAACTACTGCAAGAAAGAAGCGTTTGCTGGAACTGCTGGGAATTGCGAGCTGAACAACAATATCAACAGCCACTCATTGGAAAGACTCATCAATAATCGGTAAGGGAATTAACAGAGCCTTAAGAAAATTCCCCACCTTTCCTACCTGCTGGCAAACCATACACCTTAGCTTCTCTAAGCTACTACCTGATAGCAAAGTTGTGGCCCTACTTGGCTAATATCTGGGGGCTAATGACTGGGAGTGGCCCTACTTGGTTAATGACTGGGGGCTAATGACTGGGGGCGACCTTACCTGGCTAATGACTGGGGGCTAGTGATTAGGGTAGGCCCTACCTGGCTAATGACTGAGGGCGGACATACCTGGCTAATGATTGGGGGCTAATGTCTAGGGGCGGCCCTACCTGGCTAATGACTGGGAGCTAATGACTGGGGACGGCCCTACCTGGCTAATGACTGGGAGTGGCCCTAACTGGCTAATGACTGGGGGCTAATGACTGTGGGCGGCCCTAACTGGCCAATGACTGGGGGCTAATGACTGGGGGGGCGGCCCTACCTGGCTAATGATTGGGGGCTAATGACTGGGGGCGGCCCTGACTCATAACTGGGGGCGGACCTACCTGGCTACTGACTGGGGCTGCCCTACCTGGCTAATGACTGGGGGCGCCCCTACCTGGCTAATGACTGGGCGAGACACTACCTGGCTGATGACTGGGGCAGCCCTACCTGGCTAGTGACTGGGGGCGGCCCTACCTGGCTAATGACTCGGGGCTAATTACTGGGGGCGACTCTACCTGGCTAATTACTGGGGGCGACTCTACCTGGCTAATTACTGGGGGCAACTCTACCTGGCTAATTACTGGGGGCAGCTTTACCTGGCTAATGACTGGGGGCAGCTTTACCTGGCTAATTACTGGGGGCAGCTTTACCTGGCTAATTACTGGGGGCAGCCCTACCTGACTAATTACTGGGGGCAGCCCTACCTGACTAATTACTGGGGGCGGCTCTACCTGGCTCATTACTGGGGGCGGCTCTACCTGGCTAATTACGGGGGGCGGCCTTACCTGGCTAATGACTGGGGGCTACTGACTGGGGGTGGCCCTACCTGGCTAATGACTGGGGGCAACCCTACCTGGCTAATGACTGGGGAAAGCCCTGCCTGGATAATGACTGGGGGCGGCCCTACCTGGCTAATGACTAGGGGTGTCCCTACCCGGCTAATGACTGGGGGCGGCCCTACCAGGCTAATGACTGGGGGCTAGTGACTGGGGTGGCCCTACCTGGCTAATTACTGGGGACGACTCCACCTGGCTAATTACTGGTGGTGGCCCTACCTGGCTAATTACTGGGGACAGTCCTATCTACCTGGCTAATTACTGGGGAAGGCCCTGTCTACCTACTTAATTAATGGGGGAAGGCCCTGTCTACCTACTTAATTAATGGGGGAAGGCCCTGTCTACCTACCTAACTACTGGGGGCCTATGTAACTACCTACCTGGTGGTCCTATACACCTATTAACTGTGGGGGGCCATATATACCTACCTTAGGAGGGGACCTTATACTTACCTACCTACTGAAAGGGTCTATATAGATACTTAATGGGGGACTATATACCTCAATACCTACTGGGGATTAGATACCTCTTTACCTACTGAGTAAATCTGTAAACTTACCGAGGGGGCCTATTTACCTATATTCTGAGAGTAACTATATATCTACAAACTTTGGGAGGTCTATATACTTACCTGCCTACTGAGGGAGGATTGGGGGCTTGACTACCTACCTAATGGGGGTCTACCTATTTACATGCCACTTATCTGACTTTGTTTAATTTCTAATTTTTATGGTCTAACATATGCTGTTTGGGATATAATTACTATGTGGGGCTACCAAAGGGGGCACTATTACTATTTGGGGCACTGTGGATGGGGAGTTTGTACGGAGATGGGAATTGATAGGAAAGTGCTGGCAAAGAGAAGAGTCTAAGATGTATTTGTGGTAAATTCTACAGGGATGAGTAGTGGCCGGGAGAAGAAGACATTGCATGCTGTACTGGACAGAGAAAAAAAGGAAAGAGAACAACTCGGAGAAGACATCATGGAGTTTTGGGCCAGATGTGGAAGAAACGAAGAGAACAACTCCCATCAGAGATGACATCTCCTGTGAGTCCCTGATGTCAGGGGTAATTTTACTTTGTGTTGAATCAATGCTGTATTCATGTGATGGTGACCTGACTACTGGTGATCTGATTGATGGTGTTGTAGGTTATATTGGTGCTTGTATAGTGGCAGTGTAGGCTTGTCCCTGATTGTAAAGCAAGTGCACACCTGACACTGTGATTAGGGGTTCTCTGCACCACTTTTTCTTTTTTGCTTGTGTTTAGGGTGCTTTGACACAGAGCATTTTTTGATGCGTTTTTGTGCAGAAATGTACAGCATTAACTACTCTGCCTTTCTACAAAAAACCACATCCAAAAACACACCAAAAACGCTTTGTGTGAAAGCACCCTTATCGTGCTGTTTATTTTAGAAAGTGGCGAGGTGCGAGACCAAGGGAATTTTTTTAAGTAGATATTGTATGTGGCCTTGTGGAGGCTTTGTGCCAGGGCTGCTTTTTATTCCCTGGTACAGACCATAGGATCACATGTATAAAGGGAAAAGTTAAAGGGGTCCAAATGGCGATTAAGTGAGCTCCTGCACAGCGCTCCGTTTAAACTGCCCTTGCACCTGCCTGACTGCTAGGAGAGGTCGGAGAGGTGAGAAGACACTGGGACAGCGAGCATACCTGTCCCAAAGCTCAAAACATCTCCCCGGAGTCACAGAAGTTTGGAAAGACTTCACGGTGCCTTGCCACCTTGCGTGGCGGCCATCTTACACACCCACAGACATCGCTAGGGCTTTAGAGCAGCAAGCAGATCGGACGATCCAGAAAGAAGGAGGAGGAGGGTGTGAGACTACTCACCGCATCAGTGGAACACCTGAGGACCTGCTCCGGACCAGCCACTCCCCGCATTGCCACTGTCACCTGCGGAGGAGGTGGAGTGCGGACCCACCGCGACCCAACTGCCAGGGCTTGCCCGCTATTCAGCCAGCGCTGCTACTGCCGCCACCGGGCGAAGTGCTTGCCAGCGGACCTCACGCGAACGGAGTTGCGCGTGACCACGCGGCGCACATCACCCACCAGCCGCACCGGCCGCATCAGTTGAACCAGTTGCGACAACCGCGCCACCCTACGGGGACAAGACCAGGCGCAGAAGTAACAGTTGCCTATGTCGCGATAGATACATTGACAGCCCTAATCGGCAGAGGTGGGGAGAGAAGGAAAAAGGCGGGAAGGACTGCCATCTTCCCCCACAGGCCCACAACACATCCCAGCTCCCATATACGGTGCAGCATACAGCCTGCTGCTAAGAGCAGACTATGGACGCTTTCTAATACCCCCGCCTGCTCGAGACTGAGACCGGGAGCTCCAGGCCACTGGCTCTGAGGGGATACGATACGTGGGCTCATCCACCCACAGTAGGGAAGAAAAGGTGGGAATAGCAGCCATTTTGCCTGCCACATCCTAGGACTTACCTGCTACTGATTACAGTGCCCTGCTCCCTACTGATAGATAGGCAGCCCGGCTGTCTCTAGGATACTTCGAGTTGGGGGACAACACCTCAAAGCCATCATATACTGGGGCCCTGCCACACAGGGAATCTCAAGCTCAACACCCTAAAAAGTGCCCAAACTGCATTATCTCCCGCCTCACCACCGCTCATTGAGGGGCACACAACAATTATACATCTGCCTGTACAGGCTGGAAAGCCGTAGCACGACTTTCCTCGGCACTTGATCGCACGTGCCTTCTTTCTTTTTTCTTTTTTTTTAAACTGCCTAGAAGGGACACTGTTGCTCACAGGCATTTAGCAGTCATCTACCAAACTTACACTACTCGCCTCCAGCTATTAAACAGTTAAACACAGATCTGCAACATTACAGTCTACAACTAATTTCATCAACTGTATTACTCTGCTTACACCTAGTGGAAGATCTCTAACATAACATATCCTAGGACAGCACTCCAGGTTGTGACTGACTACACCAGTTGTGAGACTAAGCTGCCACCTAGTGGCGACCTAATATTACAGCCTATTTCTAAAATTTATTAGTCACCTTGCTTTACTGCTGTGGTCCCACCTCAAACACCTTTGCTCTCCTTGTGACACAAACCACTCAATTCTATTCAGCACCCTGATCGCGACTTCCCATAGTGGTGGCCAATCTGATACTACAACCTGCCAGGGACCCTACTTATACACGGATTCTAGGCAGATCCGAATCTCGAGTGCCACTCAAGGTGATATAATGGCAATCTAAATGAAGTAGCAGACAGCTCGGTGTTCTGGTCCTGTCCCTCTTCCCCCTGCTTATGTCTCTACACTGGTGTCACAGATTCCTTTCTCAATCTCAAAAACCACTGCCACAAAGACAAACTCGCTATTCACTTTCTCAAACATAAGTGCATAAAACAACATGACAAAACATAAAACCTTAAAAGACAAGCAACAACCAAAACTAGCCCCCACTAAAATGTCTCGAGGAGATCGGTCCCCTGAACTGATGGGATGGGAGGCGGAGACATCACTCCTCCGAACTTATCGTCACCAAACAGCCCAGCCACATCCACCACCTCTGACGTGGACCAAGCAATAATAATGGCACAGGAAGTGACTCGTATGTTGACCCCTTACCTGGACAAACGTCTAGACATGATAGAAAACTCCATTAATACTGCCCTTGCTCAAATAACAGAAAATACACAGAAAATAGGAGAGCTGGAAACTAAGGTAGTATCTTGCAAGTCATCGATCTCATCAGTAGAGAGGGAGTTGGCCCAACATCAGAATGCCAATATACTCCGTGACAAGCTGGAGGACTTAGAAAACAGAGAGAGGAGGAACAACCTATGATTTGTGGGAATATCCATAACAGTTATGGGAGCTGCCCTTCAGCAATACTTAGTGGAAAAACTTCACAAAACTCTACAACTGAATCTTCCATCGAGAGGGTGCATCACATTGGACCCTACAGGGAGGAGGGGGACTGGAAGCCGAGGCAGGTCATTGCCCGATATGCTAATTGGACGATCAAGGAACAAGTACTGAAAGCATACAGAACCACTGGGAAAACGGAGATGGATGGAGCCTCAATCCTAATCTTCCAAGACTTTTCTATTAGTGTCACCACAAAACTCAAAGCCTTAACCCCTCTATGTCCACAACTTTTTGAAAGAGGAATACAGTTCCAACTGTTGTACCCTGCACACTTAAGGGTGACCATAGAGGGAAAAACCACGTTCTTCGAGGACCCTGACCTTGCCCGGCAGCGCTTACTACCACCGAACCTAGACTAACTCTGAGGTAAATGGAGAGGTACACTCCTATGGACTGACAAAATGTCGCTTGCATATATACAGGTGTGCATTTTTATGGATGTCACCATATGTGGACATAGATATTTCTACTCACACCTATTCATTTTTGGCAGGCAAAACCCTGAATAACTTAATTATTGGAGGTGACTTTAATGTTGCCCTACAACCGTCCCTAGACCGAACATCACAGACAGCGTTTGAACAGGGAACTATCACTTCTCTCTGTGTGACCCCTGGTGGCTTCTCAATTCTTCTGCACGAGCATATTCCTTCTCTTCGGCAGTCCACGGCAGCCACTCAAGAATACATTATTTTCTATTAGCAGAAATATTAGCTCCCCAAGTTTGTATGTTACTTATCTATATTTGGAAATCTAATAAATACATTTGTTAAAAAAAGGGGTCCAAAAAATTAAAGCGAGCACCACAAAAAGCACAATTCTATATGAAGTGGAACTAATAATGTAGAAAGACCACAACCGTAAGATAAATACAGGAAGGTAGGAAAACAACCATGCAAGAAAAGAAGTATGAACATTAGCCAGTCTGTACTGATATCAACAGGTATAACACAGTCACTGGCCAACACAAACCCTAACAGAAGTGGTCTACCTGCATCACAGGTGCCCATAGGCTGTCATACACACATAAATGTGAAACTGGCGCTACGTCTGAATTTTCAGAACCGTGTGCGGCCAACACAGCGTGCTATGTATGTCCATATATATTCAAATCAGTAACTCCACATGGATAGACAGAGATAACTGCAGAGCAGACAGAAGTCCGCACACCTGTGTGCCATGCTTCAAAGCGTGTAGCCTTCTTTCTCAAGCGTGCGCATTCAGGTAATTATATACTCTAGGTTAGCAACATTATACCCCTATTCATACACAGCATATTAATTCAAAAAACCACAACAATAACAACAATTAAAACCAAACCTACTTAGCTTCACAACGAGCCTTGTATTACTAAATCATAAGAAGACTTTCAGATTCATATTCTCATTCAATCCCGTGGAAGATAAAGAATCGAATTTAAATCTTTCTGTACAAGCATGTAGTAAGTAATGACAAATCTGTTACACGTATCTCCTCCAAGATACACCAATGTAAATCAGTCTTGCATAAAAAAATATGGCGTGCTACTTTGGTCTCACCATATTTTTTTGCTAAGGCAGAATCTGCTGATCTAGGCTGTACGTATTGCCAAACGATGTTCAGCAAGACGTATCTTTATACTTCTGCTAGTCTGCCCTATGTACACCTTGCCGCATGGGCACTTCAATACGTATATTGCTTGCTTAGTACTACAGGTATGAAAACCTTTGATTTTAATTTTTGTGCCTTTTGAATGATTTACTATCTCAGGTTCTAGAAACATTGACGTACATTTTAAGCAATTCAGGAAAGCTAACGTCCCACAGCGATCGGACGCCCGTCTACTCTGTCTATATACCACTGGTTGCCTAAGATCCAAGGACACAAGCTTATTCCCTATTGTGTGTCCTTTTTTATAAACAAACTGAGGACGTTCCATAAACAACTTACCATATTTTGGGTCATTTGTAATTATTCCCCAATATATTTTAATGATCCGTTTAATGAGGTTGTCATAAGTACTTTAAAATAACAACCGTGACGATTTAACCGCAAGTAAGCAATGATTTTCTAGCAATTTTTAAAACCTCCAAACCTATCCTTTTCTATCTCATCACTATTATAACCCTTTGCAACAAACTTCTCCACCAATTTCGCAATATGTTCAAAGTACAAATTAGTATCTAAGCAAATCCTACATACCCTAACAAACTGATCTCTGGTTAAACCCCTAAACTGACTCTTAGGCCATGTTCAAACGGCTTAAAATGGGCCGTATTTCGGTCCGTAATTACGCGCTGAAGTGCGCAAATTACGGGCTGAAAACGTCCCATTCATTACGGTAATCCACAGTTCTCATAGAGAACTATGGATTACGTCTCCTCTCCCTGCTCGGCGAATACGCCGGGCGGGGAGATAATTCACATGTCACTTTCTAGCGGCGTATACGCGCCGCTAGCAGTGATTCTCTATGGGCCGGCGAGGTGCCGGCCCCCGCTCCTTCCCCCGCCCCGCCCCCGGCCACACGGCGTAACTGCGGGGCGTAATTACGTCCCGCAGTTAAGCCATGTGAACATAGCCTTAGGGGTATACTCAGAGGTCAGTTTCGGTTGGTTTACAAATTAATATCAGAATGCACAAATGCATATTATGTCAGGGAAGATCGACAGCTGACATCAAGTTTTGGTTAACATATAAAAGTTTTTATATAGGTGGCTTAACCCCTTAATAACACTGTGCGGTAATTTACATCCCAGTGCAGGTCAGGGGCTTTGTAGCAGGATCGCAGTGTTATCTCACTACACAGCTGGCAGGTACCGGCTGCTAATTGCAGCTAACACCCGCCGGTTAGGCTATGTTCACACGTCTTATTCACGGCGTAATTGCGGGACGGATTTGGCCCGCAATTACGGCATGTGCTCCGGAGGGGGGCGGGGCAGGGGGGCCGGCAGCTCGCCGGTCACATAGTCAGTCATTCTCCGCGGTGCGTATCCCACCGTCCTAATTCACATGTCACTTTCTCCCCGCTCGCCGTATTTCGTGAGCGGGGATAGGAGACGGTATCCATAGTTCTCTATAAGAACTGTGGCTTACCGTAATGACTGGGACGGATTTCACCCATAATTCGCGCAGTACGGAGCAAAATACGGCCTGAAATCCGTCCCAAAATAAGCCGTGTGAACATAGGCTTACAGCACAGGATGAAGCCGAATCTGTCCTGTGCTGTTTAACCCATTAGACGCCGCAACCTCCAATCGGGGCCCCTGCGGCGAAATCGTGAGGCCCCTGATCGTTAACATGCCGACTGGCAGCCTTGTGAAAGCTAATAAAGTTATCTTGCTTTTGTCACTAACGGATTTTTTTTTTAACTTTGTTTTTATTAAACATCTTCAAATAACATACAAGTTAGCACAGGCAAAAGAATTAACATTCTTACAACATAGTATGTGTCACAATACAATTTTACAAACCGTTATTATCCGAAGACATTATTTTCCTTCCCCCCCTCCCTTATTCTACCCTAACCCAACAGTTCACAAACCATAAAGCAGTTCCTATACATAACCTAAACCAAAACTAACCATAACTAACACATGCTGCCAAGTTATGTCAAATTTTCCCTGACGAACTGACGTATTGCTTGAGCGGTCCTCCTCCCTCCTCATATCTACCTGCCTTACCGTGCCCCTATCCACAGAATATCCCCGGCCTCTCTGATTTTAATTGACTTGAAGTGACCCATCGCTCGGTGCATCGATCTGGTCCTCCACTTTTTCCTCCCATCATTCTATCACCAGTCGTTCTCCCGACATTTGTCTTTCCATGTACCATGAGGTCAGTTCAAAACATGTCCTTACTCTTTGACTAGTTTCCTCTGGCAATGTGTTTATAAATGTGCCCCACAAAGAAAAGAAGTTCCTTACCCTCGCCTTTTTATGTGAAGAAGCCTCCACCCAATCCATATGCATCAAATAGTTAAGTTTGTCCCAGAATAAGTTAAAGGTTGGGGCCTTAGGCTGTAGCCATACTTGTAAAATTGCCTTGCGGGCAGCTGCTGCTATTATATGTAGTATTCTCCCCTCCCATTTAGATAATCTTTGCTCTTCCCTGTCTACAAAACTAAATATTGCCCACGAGGAGCATGGTGTAAAAGAGAGGTGTAGCGTATCCTTTGTATAAACTATCACCTGTTCCCAGTACCCCTTAATTACCGTGCACTCCCATAGACAGTGATATAAGTCGGCTGCAGTAGACCCACACTTGAAGCACTGGTCTGTTGCGAACCTCCCCATTCGGTGTCCCCTCAAGGGTGTAAGATAGGCATTATGTATTATTTTAACAAACATCTCCTGATACCTGGCAGCTGGTAGATATTTGAATGCATCTCGTAGCGCCTCCAATATCACTGATGGTGTCAGACAAGCATCCCTAGCCTGCCACTTTGTCAGGCCACAACCAGATTGATCATAATTGATATCATCATGAAGATATTTATATATTACAGAGAGATGCGCTTTTCTCGAAGGTGGGTACAACAACATTCGTTCAAAAATCGCCTCCCATTCAATTGGACTAATGTTTTGCGTCACTTTGGTAAAATAGCTCGCCGCTTGCATGTGGTTAAAGAAGGGAACTGGGAGTGTTGTATATTTTTGCTGTAGCTCCCGAGGGGAGAGTAGTTGTCTGGTGTCCGGGTGCACGAAATGTCGCACTTGTTGCAGGCCCATTGCATGCCAAATTTTGAAAATATTATGAGGTTTGCCCTCTTGAAAGTCCGGGTTTGACATTAAAGACAGATATGGGGAATAATCTGGGTTTAAGCGTTTATTTTGCCGGATTTTCCGCCACGCCCGCCAGATAGGCATTAACATATGATTTGACTTTATCACTGGCGGTAGCCTGTTAAAGGGTAGATAAACAAAGTTAAGGAGGGAGATATGGGGAAGGTTCGATTGGTCTAGCACGTTGTCTGTAAAGACACTGGTATTCTGTGCCCAATCAGCCAAGAACCTACCCAATGCGGCTAAATTGTATAGGCGTATATTGGGGAAGCCCAAACCTCCATGGAGTTTGCACTGGTGCAGGATAAACAAAGGAATACGTGCTCTTTTATTATCCCAAATGAATGTCCTGTACTGGGCATTGATGATTTTCTCCTCCCCAAGGCGCAGATAAATAGGGAGCATGTGAAAAATGTAGAGTGGGCGAGGGAACTCCACCATTTTAATGAGGTTACATCGCCCTGAAAAAGATAATGGAAGCTTGGACCATTTCTTCATGGTTTCAGAGAGCTTTCCCAGATAAACATCCATATTCTTTTTATATAGGGTATCTGGATTTCTGGTTAGCCACACCCCCAGATATTTAATTTCGTGTTTGCACCAGTGAATTGTATGCGATGTAGACCACAACAGGATCACTGGGCCCTGCAAGAGCATACCCTCACACTTATCAACGTTGATAGTGTATCCCGACAACGCACCCTTGTCCATCACATCTTCAAGTACCTGGGCCAGCGTCTGCTTAGGGTTGGCTACCATTAACACCTTAACGACCTAGGACGTATGCATACGTCCTGAGGATCACTCGAACTCTAAAGCAGAGTTCGCGCGATCGGCGCGGGGTGTCAGCTGTATGACCCCTTAATTATCGCGACCATCGGGTCGCAATAACTAAGAAAGACGCAGGAGATCGCTCCTCCTGCGTCTCTGTCGGCGACAGCAGCGCACTATCGTGCGGCTGCTGTCACGGAAGGCATAGAATGCCTTCCGGGTTGTCTGTGACGTCACGATACCCGGCCGTGCCTTGTGGGCATGGCCCGGCATCATGACTGACAGTTGCCATAGGAACCAGTGCACAGCAACAAGCTATGTACTGATTCCTATTGAATGAGGGATCTGAAGATCTCTCATTCAAATCCCTTATGGGGAAAAGTAAAAAAAAAATGTGAAAAAGTAAAAAAAAGTGAAAAACAAGTAAAACACAAACACGAAAAATAAAATAAAAAACACGTACATTGCCCTTTTCCCCTTTACAAGCGCCAATCGGCCCAAAAAAGATCAAAAATAAATACAGTACCCATATTTGGTATTGCCGCATGCGTAACGACCTGCCCTATAAATCTGTCATGTTAATTTACCCGTACGGTGAACGCCGTGAAAAAAAACAAAAAAAACAATCACAAAATTAAGATTTTTGTTCATCCCGCAGCACATAAAATGGAATAAAAGTGATCAAAAACTCCTATAAACGCCAACGTTGTACCAATTAAAACGTCCATTCATCCCGCAAAAAAAAGTCCTAACACTGCTCTGTATACGGAAAAATAAAAAAGTTATGGCTCTCAGAAGATAACGATGCATAAATATTCTTTTACACACTAAAAACACATTTTTTTTTTCTTAAAGTGCTTCAACATAAAAAAAACTATAAAAATTTGGGGGAATCGCCATAATCGTTTTCCCACAGAGTAAAGTTTAACTTATTACGGATAGTGAACAGTGGAGCGCTGAAAAAAATTTTAAAAATAAAAAAACATTCGGGGGGGGGTTTTTGGCAGTATTTTCTTCCTTCCCTTTCAAAAAAGGGATTTTAAAAACTGATCAAAAAGTCTTGAAACCCCCCAAAAAGGGATACCAATAAAAACGTTTCAACTAACCCCGCAAAAAAACAAGCCTTTTCCACAGCTCCGTACAAAGAAAAAAAAAAAAAGTTAGGGGCTTCAGACTATGGCGATGAAAAAAAATGTGTTTTCCTGTTTGAATAAAAGTGTTTTTATTGTATTAAAAGCAGTTTTTAAAAAAAAAAAAAAAAACAAATTGGGGGATTGGTAATTTTATGACCCGCTGAAAAGTAGCATGTCATTTTCTAACGCAGGTGACTGCTATAAAAAATAAAAATAAAAAAAACCCTTTCCAGGATTACTTTATTTTGGGTTTATAAAAAGCCTAAAAAAAAAATTAAAAAAAAGTGAAAAAAAAATGTTGTTTTTTCCCCCATAATGTAACCCAATTTAAAAAATTCCCTTTCACCCCCCAAAAAAAAAAGGCCCTACAAAACTCTGCCCCACAGCAAATAAAAAAAATTATGGGCTGTCAGAATAAGACAACATAAAAAAACAAATTTTTTTAGGGGCCTAGTTTTTATTGGGTAAAAGTAATTTTAAAAAAAAAAAAACTTTATAAAAATTTTTACCTTTTCCCAAATTTTTCCGACCCCCTAGTAAAGTTATCACCAAACATTTTAACTGCCGGCAAAAGCGTAAAAAATTTAAAACCCAAAAAACAATTTTTGGAACTGCGTTTTTCCCCCCCCCCCCCCCACTTTTTTATAGCCCCAAAGCCTAAAAAAAAAACGATGGAACACCTGTGTGCCCAAAATGAAAAATTTTCACCCCTTAATTTGATCCATGGGGGGGTTTTTGTTGAATTAAAAAAGGGGCGGCTTCTGGAAGATTTCACCCCGTTCTGGTTCTTTGGTGGCTTTGCAAAAGAAACATGGCCCCACCAAAAACGGTTCCAAAAACCAAATAGCGCTCCCTCCCCTTTTACGCCCCCGCCATGTGCCCAAAACCCGGTTTTTCCCCCCCTTAAAGTAAGGGGATTGCCGAAAATTGGAAAAAAATTTTTTAACAAAAATTTTGGGGGTTTTTTTTTCCCGCATTCCCTTTTAAATATTAAAAAAATTTTTAAGCGAAAAATTTTAGATTTTTGGAAAAAAAAATTTTTTTAATTTTAACAGGGGCCTTTAAAGCTTTTTAAAAAAAAAAAATTTTGGGAAACACCTTTTGGGGTCGTTTTACTTTATTTCAATCTGTATATATACCTTAAGGGGGTTTTTGGTTTTTTCCCAATTTTGGGCTTTTTTTTGGGTGTTTATTTAAATTTTAGCACCTTAGGGGGTTCCCAAAACCTGAAATTTGGGGCCTTTAAAAAAAATTCATTGGGAAAAAGGACCCCAGGGCCCGTCGGTTTTCCTCCCATTTTTGGGGCTTATGGTTTAGCAAAAAAATGCCCTAGGGCTTCATATGGGTTTTTTCTTTAAAAAAGGAGACCCGGGGGAATTGATTTTTAAATTGATTTACCTAAATCCCCAAATTTTCCCTTTTTCCGTGAAAAAATGGATTAAAAATTGAAAATTTTCAAAAAAAAGTGAAATTTTTTTAAATTTCACCTCCAACATTGCTTTAAATTTTTGTGAAATTTTTCTGAAGGGTTATAAACTTCCTTTAAAAATGTTGGGAAATACTTTAAGGGGGGCTTTGTTTTTTTAGAAGGCATCATTTATTTGGGGGATCTAAAAAATGCGGCCCCCCAAAGCCACGTCAGAACTGGGGAAAGGTCCCTTTAAAAAAAAAGTATTTTGCAAACTTTTTTGAAAAAGTGGAAAATTACTAAAAAATTTTAAAACCCTCTAATTTCATAAAAAAAGGCATTTAAAAAAAAAAGATGCCAACCCATAGTGGACTTTTGGTTGATGTAGTTTTAATTTTTTTGTGGTGAATTTAAATTTTCTCTCTTGCAAGCAGAAAAATTTTGGGAAATTTCAAAATCACAAATGTTTCCAAATTTTCATGAAATTTTGGGTATTTTTTTACACAAACAAACAAGGATTGTATGGATAAAATTTTCTTTTTTCTTACTAACTTAAAGCACCAATGTGTCACGAGAAAACAGTCTCTGAATCACATGGATAGGTAAAAGTGTGAAAAAGTTATTCTCACATAAAGGGACACATGTCAGATTTCAAAAATAGGGCTGTGTCAGTAAGGCCAAAACTGGCTGGGTCCTTAAGGGGTTAAAAGGAGATCATCAGCATAAGCCGTGACCTTTATTTCTCGATGTGGGAAAGAAATTCCATGGTAAAGAGGGGACTGGGAGATGTGATATAACAGGGGATCAATAGATAAGTTAAAGAACAAAGGTGACAGTGGACACCCTTGTTTAGCTCCTCTAAAGAGATCAATTACTGGCAAAAAATTTTCATTAATGAGCAGGGAAGTAGTAGAGTTAGACTGCAGGTGGTCTACGAAGCTGGAAAAGCGGCCCCCAAACCCTCTACGCAGCAAAGTGGCTTTGAGAAAAGGTCAGGACACCTTATCAAACGCCTTTTCTGTGTCTAGGCTGAGAAGCATTGATATAGGCTGTCCAGCATCCCGAGCTCGCGTTATAGCCGCCATTGCTGTACGCACATTTTTCGTGGAATGCCTGTTAGCGATAAATCCATTTTGTGAGGGGTGAATAACTTGAGGCAGGAGATTTTGCAATCTAATGGCCAGGATTTTAGCTAGGATTTTATAGTCTTGATTTATTAGGGATATCGGTCTGTACGAGGCCAGCAGGGTTGGATCCTTCTGGGGCTTTAGAAGTAATACAGTTTGAGAATCATGAAAGGAGTCCACCACCTCTGATCCCATGTATATGTCATTGTACAATTTAGTGAGAAGGGGGATGATTTCTGTGGCCATGGCTTTAAAAAACTCGGCCGAGTACCCATCTGGCCCTGGAGATTTCCCGGTCGCCAGTCCCACCACCACCTTGCGAACCTCTTCCTCTGTTATTTCAGCCTCTAACTGCGCCCTCTGTGCCTCCGTGATGCCTGGCAAATTCAACGAATCTAAAAAAGATGATACCCTCTGGGCATCATAGGGGTCAGCGCTATAAAGGGATTCGTAAAAATCTATAAATTATTGATCTATGTCTCGGGGGCTTGTTAGTATTGTTCCCGTTGATAAGGATTTTATTGCCGCTATGGGGGGTCTTGTCTGCCACGGTTTTGAGGTGTTTGCCAAAAGTGAACCCATTCTGTTTCCCCACCTGTAGAATTTGTTTTGTTGTATCCTTAAATGAGCTTTAGCTTCTCCCTGGAGAAAGGTGTGAAGCAGCTGCTGCGCTGCCACAAATTCTTGTTTCTTGTCCAATGAGGGGTCCAAGGAGAATTTACTTTGGAAATGACGAAGGCTTGAGTGCAGCTCCTGGAATTTTTTATTTTGGCTTTTACGTTTCATGCTTACATAACTTATGATGTGACCTCGCATGACAGCCTTCGCTGTTAACCATAGCAGAGGTGCTTCCTGTGCGTGACCTGCATTATCTTCCAGGAACTGCATCCAATGTACCCGCAGGAATTCCCTAAAATCGTCCGATTGACTCAGATATCCTTTGAATCTCCACCCTTGTGGCCTTGGAAGGAGCGAACATCCCCCCATCGAGATTGTTATGGGGGCGTGATCAGAGATCACGATTGGGAGTATGTCTGCGTCTGCAACGGCATGGTATAAGGAAGAGGACACCAGTGCCATATCTATGCGTGAGAATGATCCATGCATGGCAAAGTAAAAGGTATAGGATCTCGATGTCGGGTTAACCGCCCTCCAGTAGCCAAAGACACCGAGTTTGGCCATCAAGTCATTCAAGGGAGACTCGCCGGTTATATCCCCTAACAAAGTCTGCGATCTATTTAAGTGAAAATTGGGTACCGCATTAAAGTCGCCCATTAAAATAAGATTAGAGAATGTTCGGGTGTGAAGAAAGGTGACAATATCAAAAAAGAACTCTTTGGGCGACATGTATGATCGGGCTTTTCGCCCGTTTTTTGGCGTATACTGCGCCTCCCAGCCCGAATCCCGCTGTCGGACGAGGGGATTCAGTGTTAGGCGCAGTGTTCGCCACTTTCAGCTGCGCCCCGCATGAAGGGGCGGGCAGTGGGCGCGGTGTGGGCGCGGGGTAGGCGTTCCGGGGCGGGACGTGGCGCACTCGAAAACTCCGAGGCATGTACGATGGCGAGTCGGCAAAGCGAGGCGCAGTGCAGCGCTCGGCAGCTACGACAGGCAGCCCAGGTTTTTTTTTGGTCTAAATCCTCCGACAGAGGCAACGTGAAGCAGGATCCGAACATGCGAGGAAGCAGATCGAAGATCGCGACAGAAATCTCGGCGCTCCGTTCAGCAGGAGTATGATTCCGAAAAAAATCGCCTTTATAAAGGCGGAAAACAGTGTCAGAAAAGAGCTGAACGTAAAAAATAAACATACTTAAAAAAAAAAAAAATTTTCCCAAAAACTCTAGAACGGCGCAATATCAAAGTTTTTATGATATTGGAAATTGCCGGGAAATACAGTAATTCAAATTCTGAAAGCTATTCTGATTGGTCGGCATAAACCGTCCAATCAGAATAGGAGCGACAGTGAACCATTAAAACCTATGGGGAAGTTTAGACCAATCAGAATCCACGGCAGGATAGTTCAAAATACAGTAAAAATGCTGAAATGCTGAAAAGAGCTGATTGGTTAAGCTACCGGGGACTTGGCTAGCTCAGCCAATCAGAATAGGAGCGACAGAGACCCATTCTAGCCTATGGAGAATTATTAAACCAATCAGAATAGGAGGGGACAAAGACCCATTCTAGTCTATGGAGAAGTTTAGACCAATCAGAATCCACGGCGGGATAATTCAAAATACAGAAAAAAGACAGAAAAGAGCTGATTGGCTGAGCTAGCGGGTGCTTGGCTATCCCAGCCAATCAGAGCGCGAGCTACTTCTCCCATTATAGTCTATGGAGAGATAGGCGCATTGAAATCTCGGCACTCAGCGCCGTGCGGCATGAAGTATTAATCAAAAAATTATTTTTATTAAGTGTAAAACATTACCAGATAAAGAGCAGAACCTTCTTTACAAATAAAGCAGTTAAAAACCGAAAACGCGTTTGTCGCCGGGGACCGGCGCTACATAGGGATTGCAATAGAGAGAATTGCCGGGAAATACAGTAATTCAAATTGTTTAAGCTATTCTCATTGGTCGGCATAAACCAGCCAATCAGAATAGGAGCGACAATGTCCCATTATAACCTATGAAGGAGAATTGACCAATCAGAATAGGAGCGAAAATGTCCCATTATACCCTTTTGGAGAAAAATTGCCCAAAACATATTAAAAGGGCGGGAGAGTTAAAAATTTCAGTAAAAATGCAGAAACGGCTGATTGGTTGAAGCGGCGGGGGCTCGTCCAGCTTAGCCAATCAGGGGCACGAGATACTTTCTCATAGAGTTCTATGGGGAAAAGAAATTCTGAGCGCGCTCTGTGATTGGCTAAGTTAAAGAGGCGCCGTTATTTGGCCCAATGGGAGAGCGAGCGACGTCCTAGGGGTTTTTTCTAATGCAATCGGGAAATAAAAACTGTACATGGCCGAAATAAAATTTTATAAACACACGAAGTGGTCCCGATGTGTATATAAAACGAATAATAATATGGGGGTAACGAAAAAAAAATATTAAATCAATAAAATATGTTTTTTTTCTTTTTTTCGTTGCAACCCATACTATTAATCCTTGGATAACGAAAATAAAGAAATAAAACATGATTTTATTGATGAATATTTTTTTTTCGTTTACCCCCATATTATTATTCATTTTTAATAACACATGGGGACCACTTCTGTAGTGTTTATAATTTGATTTCGGCCGTGTACAGTTTGATTTCAGATTGCATTAGAAAACCCATAGGAGCGTCGCTCGCCTCCCTTTGGTCCAAATAACGGCGCCTCTTTTAACTTAGCCAATCACAGAGCGCGCTCAGAATTTCTTTTCCCCATAGAACTCTATGAGAAAGTAGCTCGTGCTCTGATTGGCTAAGCTGGACGAGCCCCCGTCGCTTCAACCAATCAGCTCGTTTCTGCTTTTTTTACTGTATTTTGAACTGTCCCGCTTTGAATATGATTGATCAATTTTTCTCCATAGGATATAATGGGACATTGTCGCTCCTATTTCCTGATTGGTCAATTTCCCCCATAGGTTATAATGGGACATTGTCGTTTCCTATTCTGTTTGGGCTGGTTTATGCCGACCAAATGAAATAGCTTAAACCCAATTTGAATTACTGTTTTTCCCCGGCGATTCTCTCTATTGCAATTCCCCTATGTAGCGCCAGTCTCGGCGACAAACGCTTTTGTTCGGGTTTTTAACTGCTTTTTTTTGTAAAGAAGGTTTCTGCTCTTTATCTGATAATGTTTTACACTTAATAAAAATAATTTTTTCATTAATACTTCATGCCGCATGGCGCTGAGTGCCGAGATTTCAGTGCGCCGATCTCTCCATAGACTATAATGGGAGAAGTAGCTCGCGCTCTGATTGGCTGGGATAGCCAAGCCACCGCTAGCTCAGCCAATCAGCTCTTTTCTGTCTTTTTACTGTATTTTGAACTGTCCGCCTTTGTTTTTGATTGGTCCAAACTTCTCCATAGGATATAATGGGACTTTGTCGCTCCTATTTCTGATTGTTTAATACTGCTTCATAGGTTAGAATGGGCCACTGTCGCTCCTATTCTGATTGGTCCAAACTTCTCCATAGGATATAATGGGTCTTTGTCGCTCCTATTCTGATTGGCTGACTTCTGTCGACCAATGAGAATGCTTAAACAATTTGAATTACTGTATTTCCCGGCAATTCTCTCTATTGCAATTCCCTATGTAGCGCCGGTCTTGGCGACAAATGCGTTGTTGGGGGTTTTTAACTGCTTTATTTTTTAAAGAAGGGTTCTGCTCTTTATCTGATAATGTTTTACATTTAATAAAAAATAATTTATTGATTAATACTTCATGCCGCACGCCGCTGAGCGCCAAGATTTCAGTGCGCCAATCTCTCCATAGAATATAATGGGAGAAGTAGCTCGCGCTCTGATTGGCTGGGATAGCCAAGCACCCGCTAGCTCAGCAAATCAGCTCTTTTCTGTTTTTTTTACTGTATTTTGAATTATCCCGCCGTGGATTCTGATTGGTCTTAAAACTTCTCCATAGACTAGAATGGGTCTTTTTTCGCTCCTATTCTGATTGGTCAATAATTCCCCATAGGCTAGAATGGGTCTCTGTCGCTCCTATTTGATTGTCTGAGCTAGCCAAGTCCCGGTAGCTTAACCAATCACTCTTTTCATCATTTTTTACTGTTTTTGAACTATCCCGCCGTGGTTTCTGTTTGGTTAAACTTCCCCATGGGTTTTAAAGGGTTTCCCACTGTCGCTCCTATTCTGATTGGCCGGTTTATGCCGACCAATCAGAATAGCTTTCTGAATTTAAATTTTAACTGTATTTCCCGGCCAATTTACCAATATCCTAATTCTTGGAATTAGGATATTGGAAAGTGATTTTGTTTTATGTATTTTTTATTTTTTAGGTTTCAGCCCCTTTTCCTGAGAATGTTGAACGCCTTTATAAAGGCGATTTTTTTATTCATACTCGCTCCGACTCTGGAATGATTTCCCCTCTGTTCCAGCCTGTCTCGCATCGGAACTGTTTTTCGGCGCAGTCCCGCACGGCGCCTAAGTCCCGCACTGCGCCCATGTCCCCGCACTGTGCCCCACATACTGGCGAGGCGCAGGGAACTTTTCCCCGCATGTATGAGTGCGCTACCTCCGGCGGCGAATCATAGACGCAGCCCTGCACTGCGCCTCGGACCCGCACTGCGCCTAAAACACTGGCGAGGCGCGGCGGACTTTTCCCCGCATTGTAGGGACCGCACTACCTCCGGCGCCGAATCCTAGGCGCAGCGCCGAAATGCGCCTCGGACCCGCATGAAACCTAAAACACGGGGCGAGGCGCGGCGGACTTTACATGCTATGTATGAGCGCCCCCCCAGCCCCGACATAAATCAGGCGCAGATTCCGCCGGAAAACTGGCGGAAAGGTGCGCCCCGACCTGGCGGGATTCATACATGTGGCCCTTTGTTTCCCGTGCATGGGGCATAAACATTTAATAACGTGTAGTTGTTGTCTGATATCTTCACCTTCAGATATATGAACCTGCCATCTGGGTCCGTGTACTACTCATCTGTGGATTGGACCAACCTTTTTTGAAATAAATCGCTACGCCTCTAGACTTTGATTTGTAATTAGCTAAGATCGTTGGGTCTAGCCACGGGGCCCTGATCGGGAAGATCTTTTTGCCAGTGTGTTTCCTGTAAGAAAAATACATCTGCCTTCAAGCGTTTCATGTGGGTCAGAACTTTCCTCCTTTTCTCTGGGATATTTAAGCCTGCTACATTCCAGGACATAAACTTAATTTGCGGGGCGGGCGGGCAGTCTACCTTCTCTTCCATTGGCGTACTCATCCCGTATCGCGCCATTGTGGTGTTAATGGCGAGACCATTGCATTAGCGAAAACCCGAGAAGCGTCCCAGCGAGCGCCCTCGCGTTTCATACCCAGCGGGGGGAGGAGGAGTTGTACACTTTCAGAATTTTGGAACCTCCAGTACTTTTTAGGGGAACAAAGACAATAACATTGTAAATTGAATATCTTGGCATGCATCAAAATAAACTTAACAAAAACTGTAAAAACCATTGGCCTACTCTTGGCCGAACTTGATGGCCCATTTGAACATCCATACATATGTCCACTAACGGACTTTTATGGATTTTGTTACAAAAATCCAGATTTTGGCGCTAATAAAGTTATCTCACTTTTGTCACAAAAAATCTGTTTTTCTATGGATTTTGCCATTAAAATCCGGATTTTTATGGATTTTGTTGCTAATAAAGTTATCTTGCATTAGCTGCTAAAAATCCATTTTTTACAGGTTTTGGCGCTAAAATAGTTTTTTTATGGCTTTTGGCGATAATAAAGTTCTTGCTTTTGCCGCTAAGATTATGGGGGGTTTTTTTAAGGATTTTTGCGCTAAAATACGCTTTTTTACGGATTTTGTCGCTAAAATAGTTTTTTTACGGATTTTGGTTCAAATAAAGTTATCTCGCTTTTGTCGCTAAAATGTGTTTTTTTACAGATTTTGGTGCTAATAAAGTTATCTCGCTTTTGTTGCTAAAAATACTTTTTTACAGATTTTGGCGCCAATAAATTTATCTCGCTTTTGCCACTAAAAAGCAAAACACCGTTATTAGCGCCAAAATCCATAATTCATTACATAGTTACATAGTTTGTAAGGCTGAAAAAAAGACAAGACGTCCATCCAGTTCAGCCTGTTGTGCTAAAGTGTTGCTAAAGTGTTGATCCAGAGGAAGGCAAAACACCCCAATGAGGTAAAAAGCCAAACAATTGTCCTATTTAGGGGAAAAATTCCTTCCGACTCCAATCTGGCAATCGGAAAAAATCCCTGGATCAACGACCCCCTCCAGAATCCTAGACACTAAAAACTTGTTATATTATTACGCTCCAGAAATGAATCCAAACCCTTTTTAAACTCTGTTATTGAATTCATAATGACAAGTTCCTCTGGCAGAGAGTTCCACAGCCTCACTTCTCTAACAGTAAAGAATCCCTTTCTAATGTTTATGTAGAAACTTTCTTTCCTCTACACATAGTGGATGCCCCCTTGTTCTCGATACAGTCCTGGGTATAAATAAATCTTGAGAGAGATCTCTATATTGACCATTGATGTATTTAAACATATTTATTATGTCCCCCCAAAGCCGTCTTTTCGCTAAACTAAATAACCATAATCTTGCTGATCTTTCTGGGTACTGTAGTCCTTTTATTATTTTTGTGTAGGAAGGAGTTAATACCTCGGCACTGCCTACTCAGCCTTAGACTCCATACAGCTATTCCCCTGTAACACTGGTGTAACGTGTTTCGTGATGCTCTGTGCATGTAAATATACAGTCCCTTAGATACACGTGGATAGTAGAAAATAGATACACGGCACTCACCATACGACGTTTAAAATTCTTCCTTTATTCAGCACAACATCCCGTGGAGGGGCAAGCATGGATGCATTCATTCAAACACAGGCTACAGCTGTTTCGCGCTTGATCGCGCTTCTTCTCGGCCACTACGGGAACGGCGTATCCACGCCCTTTAACTTCCGGTTGTTGCGGATCACATGACCTCCATTCAAACATTTTAACAAAAAAAAAATATCTAAATACTAACAATGTTAAAAAACTTTTACTACAAAAATGAAGATAGATCATTACGATCATTTTTAAACCAATTCTTCCAATGCCTCTGTCTTCAAGAAACCATTGAGCTTCACACTGCAAAAGGGCGGATATGTCTGTTAACCCCATTTGCTGGTGAGAACACTCTTTGTAAGCCTCAAAACGCAAGTCCAAAATGTCCCTTATTCATGTGCCTCTCTCATATGTTGGATAAAACTAGGAGCCCCTTTGCCTGTTTTTTTTGTGAATAAATGTGTTCCCTAATTTTTAAATAACGGTCTTATGGTTTTTCCTATGTAATAGAACCCACATTTACACCACATGGCAGAAACCACAAAGTCTGACCTACATGTAATCTATTGGTTTACTCTACAAGTAATCTCACCCAACTGTATCCATGTATTTACAAAAAGAACAGCTACCACATTTATAATTCCCTTGTGGTATAGATTTTTCCAATCAATTTTTCTTTGGATAACTTAACCGACTTTCACTAATTATTTATCAAGTTCTTACATCTTTTGAAAGATATTAATGGCAACTGCTCAGTTTTTTCTTTTAATTGGGAATCTCTTTGTTGTATATGCCAATGTCTTCTTATGGTGTTTCTTATTCTATCAGCTAAGGGATTGAATTTAAAAGTAAAAACGCTACGCTCAATCTGCTTATGTTTATTAACATTTTTATTTTTCAAAAGTGCTTTTCTATCTTTTTCAGCTGCCTTCTGAAATGCATGTGAAAGATTATTTTCTTTATATCCCTTCTCACGCAAGCGATTCATCAGCTCAATGGATTGTTCCCTAAAATCATCATAATTGCTGTTATTCCTTTTAAGCCTGATAAATTGGCCATATGGTAAGCTTTTCATAATATGTGGAGGATGAAAGCTCCTATGATGTAGAAGTGCATTGGTAGCAGTTGGTTTACGATAACCTTTTGTTTCAATTCTATCCTCTTTTAACATAAAACCCCTACATCTAAAAAATTCAACTTCCTTGCCTCCAAATGTTGATGTGAATTGCATATTCACATCATTGATATTCAAATATGAGACAAATTCATGAAACTGTTGTTTTCGTGCCTGACCAATAAATAGCACATCGTCGATAAAAACTCGACCATTCTACAATGTATTTTAAGTAGGGATTACGCGTATTCCTAAACAAATCTCTCTTCCCCAAATTTGGGCCAAAAAGAGATTAGCAAACGTGGGTGCAACAGGCGTGCCCATTGCGGTTCCAGTTGTTTGCAGGTACCATTGTTCCTGGAAGCGAAATGTGTTATGTTCAAGTACAAATTTTAATGCTTGGCATAAGAAATCAATGTATTCTGGTTTTATATTCTGCCTATTTTTAAAATTTGGGTTTTTATTGCCTTTACCCCATCCTCATGTTCTATGCGTGTATAAAGACATACCACATCAATAGTGGCAATACTATAACGAGGTAAAACCTGTGTACTCTTCAAATTCTGTAATAAGTGTTTAGTAGCCATCAAATATGCTGGAATATGTTGTAACATAGGACGAAGGTACCAATCGAGTACTGAGAAAGGGGCTCCCGTTTAAAGAACCCCTGCAGCTCACAATAGGTTGACCAGGTGGTTTGCTCAAGATTTTTTTTTGAATTTTCGGCAAAAAAAAAACCCCAAATTTGGTTTTGTCGGATTACCTGGAATTAATTTCTTCACTAATTTACATGATAGAAAGCCTATATCTAGACCGTGTTTGAGCAAATCCTTTAATCTGCTTTGAGAATTTTTCTGTGGGGTCTTTTTGTAACTTGCTATATGTATTTAAATCATTTAATTGACGCTGTGCTTCTTCCATATAATATTCTCTATGCATAATAACTATATTCCCACCCTTGTTGGCGGGCTTCACCACAAGATCAACATTATTCTTTAATTATTTCAAAGCTTTCAACTCCTCCAAATTTAAATTAAATGGAGCAGTGGGATATATAATGGCTTTCATATCTCTCAATACAGCCGTACTAAATGATTCAAGTGGTGAGCCGGCGACAAGGGGGGATAAAACGTAGATTTTTAAATCCTCCTTAAACTTTGTGATATTTCATCTTCAGCCATCATGTTATTTCCTCATTTAAGGAGCTCTTATAGATCTCTAAAGCACTGTCTATCTCTATAGTTTGTCCCCCAACATTTTAAAAAATCAAATTTATTAGTAGGGGAAATGTAGTTTCTCCTTGCTATTATATCCGTATTCTCAACTTTTTTATTCTTAAACATCTGTACAGATTAAGTTTTCTCAAGGATTTGCTCAAATCGATCTCAAATTGTACCATATCAAAGGAATTTTGTGACGCAATAATTTAACCCTTTAGACAGCAAAGAAATTTCATGCTTGATTCAAATTTTATTCCTGAAATGTTAATGACATTATGCCCACATTGATTATTCGTTTGATTTATATCATTACTGTCCCCTATATTCACTTCCTCCCGGACACTTGTTTTCTTTTTGCTCCCCCACTGATTGGTAAATCCATATTTTGTTCTCCTCCTCCCTCTTCGTGTCTTGTTGCTCTGAAGTTTTTGTTTGATTCTGTCCATATGATCCCATATTACCACGATTTTGTTTGGATATAGTTGTATCTTCCACTGCACTTGAATCAGACCCAGCATTCAGATTGCATTTTATTGCGGTTTCTTCTTTTGGAATTTTTATTATAACCACGTGAGCGAAATGATCTTTGATTAGTATTTTTCCATGAAAAAATTCTATCTTTTCATAGTCCAACTTATCCCGTATAAATTTATCTTTTTTTTCGTTCTTTAATTTCATTTTGTATAGGGGGCTAATTTACTTTCCAACTTCCGAAAAAATTATTCCACTGTGCTTTTTGTTAATCTCGATTGCAACTCAAGTTTAGCATTTTTCAAATCAGCACATGTTAAATCGTATTCACCTTTTGATTTTTCTAATACAAGCTTTAGCAGGTTTAATGAGTGTTGTTGATGTGCCTCTTTCCATTTGGATACAAACTCTTTGTCCTCTTGATATTATGAAACCACTTTATATACCCGCAACACCCTTGGAGTGCGCTGCGCTTCAGCATATGATTGGAGCGTGTTATTAGTCCAAAAGAGTTTCACTTCTTTTTCAGCAAGATTGAGAACTCGAGCTTCTAGAGACCTAGTACTCAAAACTTTAATTTCATCCAAGATGTTACAAGATGAAAAGAATGCATCCAGGTCCTCACGCCCCTCCACTAGTGCTCTAGTATCACATGGGGATTCTGTTGACTCTTTGCCATTATCCATTATTGTCTGGCTAGTATGAACCGCGTGCTCTGAGGTTGAAAACAAGTCCAATGAAACAATCGCGTAGGAAGGAGTTAATACCTCGGCACTGCCTACTCAGCCTTAGACTCCATACAGCTATTCCCCTGTAACACTGGTGTAACGTGTTTCGTGATGCTCTGTGCATGTAAATATACAGTCCCTTAGATACACGTGGATAGTAGAAAATAGATACACGGCACTCACCATACGACGTTTTAAAATTCTTCCTTTATTCAGCACAACATCCCGGGGTAGGGGCAAGCATGGATGCATTTCAAACACAGGCTCAGCTGTTTCGCACCTTGATCGCGCTTTCTCGGCCACTACGGGACGGCGTATTCCCACGCCCTTTAAACTTCCGGTTTGTTGCGGATCACATGACCTCCTTTCCCAAACATGTAACAAAAAAATATCTAAATACTAACAAAGTTAAAAACATTTTACAAAAAAAAAGAAGATAGATCATTAAGATCATTTAAACCAATTCTTCCCAATGACTCTGACTTAAAGATCCATTGAGCTTCACACTGCAAAAGACGGGTATGTATGTTAACCCCATTTGCTGGTGAGAACACTCTTTATAAGCCTGCAAAACGCAAGTACTTTTATTATTTTTGTTGCCTGCCTTTGTACCTGTTCAAGCTCTACAATGTCTTTCCTGTGCACTGGAGCCCAAAACTGTCCAAATATTCCATGTGTGTCTAAACCAGTGACTTGTATAATGGGAGAATAATGTTCTCATCATGTGCATCTATGCCCATTTTAATACACCCCATAATCCTATTTGCCTTGGCAACTGCTGCCTGACATTGGCTTCTACAGTTAAGTTTACTGTCCACCAGGATTCCCAAGTCCTCCTCCATGTCACTTTTACCCAGCGTTTTTCCATTTAACATGTAATCATGGAATGGAATTTTCCTCCCCATGTGCATAACCTTGTATTTATCTGTGTTAAACCTCATCTGCCATTTCCCTGCCCAGGCCTCCAACTTATCTAGATCCCTTTTTATTATTATTTTTGTATAACTGTATTTTATTGAGATACAAAGTCAACAAGGATACACTGATAGGTTTTCCCATAGCATACAGAGACATTATTATTATTATTATTATTATTATTTCTTTTTGAGCGCCCTTGGTTCCAGGGCGCTGTACATTCAGGTTTCATACATAAAAATAGGTCAAACAAGTACAAAGGTGACAAATAATAACTAACAAAATGGTACAGAAGGAGAGAAGTCCCTTGCCCGTGAGGGCTTTTCAACTCTAAAAGGAAGGTGGAAGAGACAAGAAGGTGAGGGGCAGACATGTTTGTGGGCCGGTGTACCGGTAGTGGGGTTATTGTTGGTTATAGGCAATTCTGAAGAGATGGGTTTTCAGGTTGCTTTTGAGGCTGGTGAGAGTGGGAGAGAGTCTGAGGTGTTGGGGTAGTGAAATTTTCCAGAGTATGGGGAAGCACGGGAGAAGTCTTGGAGACGGTTGTGTGAGGAGCTGATAAGGGGAGAGCAGAAGAGAAGGTCCTGTGAGGAGCGGAGATTGCGTGAGGGGAGATATCTGGAGATTAGAGCAGAGATGTATGGAGGGGAGAGGTTATGTAGAGCCTTGTAGGTCAGGGTTGCTAACTTGAACTGGATTCGCTGGGCAATGGGAAGCCAGTGAAGGGATCGGCAGAGGGGAGAGGCAGGGGAGTAGCGAGGAGTGAGGTGAATCAGATGGGCAGCAGAGTTAAGGATGGATTGGAGGGGAGCGAGGGTGCTAGCTGGGAGGCCCGGACAGTAGAAGATGTTGCAATTGTCTAGGCTTGAGATGACTAGGGCATGTACTAGCATTTTTGTGCTTTCAAAGTTAAGGAATGAGCGGATTCGGGAGATATTTTTCAGGTGGAGGAAACAGGCTTAAGTGAGGGTTTGGATGTGTGGTTTGAAGACAGATTGGAGTCAAGGGTTATCCCCAAGGCAGCGGAACTTGTGGAGTGGTGAGAGAGTGTAGCAATTGACTGTGATAGAGAGATTAGCGTGAGTGACTGGTAGTGGGAGGGTTGGAAAGATGATGAATTAGGTTTTCCAGTTTAGCTTCAGGAGACGTGAGGAGATAGACGTCAGGAGGATATGGACGAAAAGACAGTCAAGGGATCCGCGAGAGAATTTGTCACGATATACATATTGAACAGCCATTGTCTTCATGAGCACCAGTCTGTAGGACATATTGACTAAGTTTATTTTATTTTCTCCCCCTTTAACCCTCCTACTTTATCTTTAAACCAATAATTTAAGGTATGTGGCTCTGGTTAAAGATTTAAATCAGAATAAACATGTCTAAGAAATCAAATAACGATACTATGACATCTGGAGTTATGTTTATGTATTTTAGGGATTCTCTCATGGACTTCGTACTTGTACATGTAAGTACAGTCATAACTCATGTGCTTGGACATTCAATAAGACATTACAGTAACACAGGGGAACGACCACAAAGGAACCCAGTGGGGAAGGAACAACCAATTTTAATATCTTAAATATTAGTTTAAAGCGATACGAGGTTGGAGAGCTATACGTCCCATAGGGCCATTATCTTCACTTGCCATTGAGCGAGTGCTGTAAGGTCCTTTTCCATTTGCGTTCATCCTGTATCCGTGGATAAGGATCATAGTGGAGCGGAGGGAAGGGATGATTTCCAGATTTCCCTTTTTTAGGCAATTTAGGCATCTGGCTGCGTTAGGATATCGCAGGGTCGATGCGTTTACTTTTTATCTATAGATTGTGGTAACTAATTTCAACAAAAAGAAATAGGATCTAAGGGAGACTGTAAGCATATCACCTGCAAAAGATTGGACCTTCTCAAATGGTTGTATAGCGACTAGTCAGTAAATGTTGAAAAGATGTTGCTCCCCATTCGACTCTCCAAAATGATCAGAAACCATAGGATTGGAATTTGTGGTATCTGCTTAGGGTTATGACTACCAGAAGTCAATATTTTTTATCTGATTCTCCTTATATAACGCTACAAATAGATGTTTTAGGGCTCTTTAGATGATCTCCATTGGCTGAGGAGTATCTTTTCCCACATGCTGATTCCTATTTATCAATCATTATGTATCGGGGGATTCTTGGGTCGGGAAGGAACCACCAATGTAGATAAATAGGGAGATGAGTCTCTTTGGTAGGTGCCTGCTCCTTGCACAAATGATCCAAAGTTCGTGGGGATGAAACTCTAGTTTTTATGGCACATGGCGATGAAGTGACCCGATCTGGATGTATGAATAAAACCCAGGTCGACAAACTAAAGGAGATTAATCTTCAAAAGACATCAATTTCTAGTTATAAAATTACTATGTTGCCAAATCTAAATAGTCGTTGTCAACCAGGTTGAAGCTCACAGCGACAGACTGTCCGGCAACGAGGGGGTGGAAATATAAAAAGACGTATAGTTGAGGTTCAGAGCATAATGAAAAACAACGGCTGTAGGAGCTAGTCGCCAAGTATTCTCCAAAAGGGTCATGGGGAGGAGGCTTTTTCTATGTCTAGCTGGACCTAGACTGTATTCATATTAGTGAATTAGGGTGTTCAGGAGGGCCACCAGAGTTTCTCACTATTCTACAGACTGTATAAAGCTCTCAACTGGGATGACCTCCGGGATTTTCCGTAGATGAGTGCCCAGATAATACTTAATTATATGGGACCACAGACACGCGACTCCTTGTTGTCTCGCAATACACTCTTCGGGACCTGTGCTCCTTCAGCCGCAATAAAACTGCAGAATAGCCTGCCCTGAATAGCTGAGCTCCACTCATTGGGACATGGACTGGGAAGGAGCTTCAAAATAATAAAGCAGGAAGAGGGTAGAACGCAGGTGCCTTTTATAAGTAATTTCTTAATTTCGCGAATAGCTTGGGGTAATTATGTCTTATATTACGAGTGTTACGATACCGTAATTGGATCCCCACAATATTTTATAGCCTCCGTTTTTCCAATTATAATTAAAGTTGGGACTGTAGGGGAGACACTTGGATTCTGGGGATGTTACAACAGGCAGAGGCCTTTGTTTTTTTTGTGTTTACCTCTGTATCAGACAGGCCTTCGAAGTCCCTCAAAGGGGAGTGCAAGTTTGCGGTAAGTCGTTATGCAAGGAGTGTCCGGGAATTAAATTAGAATGGTTGTAGCAAAATAATGAGAGTTTGCAATTTTCATTACGTACTAACAACCTTTGATATCTGGGTTCATGCGAATCGCTTTGCGCTAAAGGTTAATAGAACATATCAAATAAGAAGCGGCAGAATGCGGGGGCAGCCCTGCTAGTCCCATTTTAATATGGAAAAAGGTGTTGAAATCCTCCCATGAGGCAAAGGAATTGTGGCGAAGGTTTTTGTATAAAACTTTCATATCGCCTCCAATTACGGGCCTGCAGTCCATTGCCAGTGTTGGAATAATAAAAGGAAACCTAGTTTAATGCGATGAAAACGTTTTATGCGTCTATGCTCAAAAATGAGCGCCCCGAATTGATCCCATCTATTGACATCTCTATCAGATCCCAGGGCCATCTGGGTTCGTGCCTGCCACCCTGAAGCCCATCACCCAAATACCACCTGGTCTTTATGGATCAGTTAGGGACAGGGGGTAGTTCTAAGCCAGGAGCTTTGTAAAGATCTTCAAGTCTGAATTTAAGCAGGGTATAGGTCTATAATTTCGCCGGTGTACCGAATGGGTCTCTATCTGCGTCTGGGAAATGCAGTGTATATATGAGTGCGAATGGGTAGTAGGTATTGGGATCCTTGTCAAAAAACGAGTTATTATAGTGTAATTTTTTGACTATGTTGGGAAAATATGTTTGGTAGTATAAATATGTCAAGCGTCGGGCCAGGGGTTATTCCGTTGGTCAAATTTACAAGCTCCCTTCAATTTTTTGGTATAATCGGGGCTGAGTACGTCAAAGCTCGTGGGGGAAGACTTTCGGAATGGGCTGCCATTTACCAGAAAAATTGCAATCAAATCAGTTTATGGTTTGCATTCGATGGAGGTTCATCAGGTATAAGAATTAGAGTGCTGAAAAGAATCTCTAAAAGACTGGGCATTGGCTGTCTGGAGTCATATATTAATGTACTGGAACTGGGTCTTTATGGGCTTGAGGGGCACCCCCCCGCTCAGTTTCGCTTTCGTAAATGTCTAGTACATAGAGTCGTGGGTACTATTCCCTCTATTCATAAAATTTCTGCATTGAAGTACATCGCCAGTTTTCCGCTGTCCAATGCTAAAGTTTTTTCACGTGAATTTCTCAAGCCACTAAGCGTTTGAAGGACGTGATCTGGAAGGGACTATATTGTAGCTATTTTGCGAGACCTTAACTGTTGCATAAGCATTTCATTGCGCTCTTGTCTTTTTTAATACGGGAGCCCAGGGGCTTTGCTGCAATCCTGTCCCACCGCCTTGTGAGCTTCATAGTGTAGCTACAGAAGCTACGAACCCGCATTAGTGCAAAATACTAGTTTTTAGGCAACGCTCTCACCTCAACTCTTTTACCTGTTTTTTCTGAGATAGGCCTTCATTTAACGCCATGTGGGCATTTCTACGCCCCGCCGAGATTCAGGCGTAAGGGTCACCGGAGCATGGTCGACGCCAGCGTATAGCCCCCAACATCCGTTTTCAGGCAGCTTATATCAAGCCAACAATATTCCGAATAATTAGTTATAGGGTGTGTGACCCATGAGGAGGGGAAGTAAAATGAAATTATGTAGGGTGTGTATCGCCAGAGATCAAATAGGCCGGGGACGAATCAGCTGCGAATTCCTAGAGAGACTCTGTGTCCGCGGATCAAGGGGTGTCTTGACTGCACAAGTCATGGACTCTGAAAAGAACATTTAAGTCTCCCTACTTAACCACCACGGCAGCAGTACTCGAGTTTGGGGGGGGTGGGATACCAAGATAATACGTTTCCGACAACCATAATTTTAGAATCTATACGGAGATCTATTTTACACAGCTATTGGGGACCTTCAGATAGACCCTGGAGGTATTTACATATTACATGGGGATCCAGGAATGAATGTTGAACTGCGATTAGGAACTGTTTTGGAGCGCCAAGATATCACTCTGCCTTTTTGCGATTGTGATGGCACATAGGCATGTGGGAATAGGACTGGCAAAAGAGAACTCCTCTTTGTAAAAAAAGCGTATTCCTGAATGAATACAATATCGACTTTTTGAGACTCTATTCGGTGATATGGAGATGCCTTTGACATCGGAGTTGTGACTTACTTGCAGTGATCTAAGTTAGCCATGAGGAAGATGGTACTGATCTCTGATTATTCTCCATGGTAATTGGGACAAAGTGGATCAGACAGATACAACTATGGGGTGTAGGGTAACACGACAGATTACATTTAAAACAAAGACACATAGATTATTATGAACTTTGGGAAAAGGCGATACCGTGAGGTGCAGGGCATCGTTAAACTACACACCAGGGTACCAACCACAGTTGAGATAGACTTATTTAATAGGCCAACTATGCGGGGAAGGTTGTCAGTGCTCCTTCAAGGGACAACCCAAAATCACGGCCCTTCTGGAGAAATCATATAAAGAAGGAAGAGAAGGTGGTTAAGATAGGGAGGTGAGGGTGAGGGCGAGCGGAGGAAAGGGGAGAGAGTAGTGGGAAGGGGGAGAGGTATAGAGGAGGGGAAGTAGAGCAAGGGGATAGGGGAAAGGGGAAGGAAGAGGGAGAGAAACGACGAAAAGGAGGTTGGAGGGGAGAGAGATAAAGCAGAGGGGAAAAAGGGGGAAAGAAGCAGGGGAGAATCTCTCCAATCCTGCAGGATACTAAATAAAACGCAGTAAAGATGAATATATAACAGGAGACCATGACAGAATAGAAATCACGCAATGAAATAAGAATGAGATCAAGACTCTTAATAAAGGATACAGGGGACTGTAGGGGGGAGTCATCCCTGACCTCCGGAGGGGTGGCAGGAGACTCGGCGATCCCGGATTGGAAGGAAGCTTTCGTGTTTGTGAACTGGCTCCAGACTGGCGGGTGGGGCATGGATTCTCGTTGTCATCATTCCCTAGTCGGAATGTTCGGGGTAGTCAGTCCCAAAGTTTAAAAATGATGGCCAGGTCTGCATGTGCACGGGAGAGATGAGGAGTGCCATTTTTGGTTGCTGTAGTGATAAAGGAAACCCATCGAATTTGGAAATCTATTGTCTTGGGAGCGAGGTGTTGGTTACTCAAAACAGCGCCTTTTTTGAAGTGTGACCTAAGCTGATCAAGATAGAGCCTGGTTTGGGTGCTCTGTATGTCACCTCCCCTGCAGTTTGGCCTTGGACATAATTTTTCTTTAATGGAACGGGGGGGGGGGGGGGGTTTTTTTTAACGTGCCACAAACAAATTATATCTCTCGGTTTGCCAAATATGTCCTTAGCCCTTAACGCCGTGTCTCGTCATGGGATTCTTCCAGATTATCAACTCTATCGACCATGTGCATCAGGTCCTGTCTTATAGAGGCGATCTCCATTTTACACGCTTCTTTCACCTCCATAACCAGACCCTTAAAGTCCTCTCTAGTGGGGATGGTTTTCAAGTAAGCTTTCCAGTCCTAGTCCTCTGGAATCTGACCCATTTCCCTCTACACCTACATCGATGGCTTCCTATGGGGGAAGGCTCGAATATCCATAAGCCTTGCCATGATGATAAGGAGCGTGCAAGCAGAAAGTCCTCTTGTGGGATTGGACCCGGGGTGGATTTGATGAGAGACATCTCTGTCAATTTGCGTTGTAGACTTGCAGCTTTTTGTGCTCTAGAAGGCATGTTGCCAATTTATGAGGATGGCAGGCAGAGGAGGCAGGCAGAGGGGGTAGGCTGCACCCCACACCCCAATGATCAGAGCAGCTAGATGAGATTAGGTATGATACAGACTCTGTAGGGCTCAGTGTCTCTAGACGCGGCAAAAACGCCCTGCGGCTGTTTTGCCTGTCTGCAGTAGGACGCTTGTAATGGTCTGTCCAGAGTCTGGGCAGGGCTCTCCACCAGCGTGGGGGAATCTATAGAAATATGTTGACTCTCAGCTTTTGCAGGGGATAAGGGACGTTATCGCCACCGTGCTCTCCCTGCGTATGCAACCTACGGTGTATGAGTGCTGGCTCAATGGGATCGCGGCCACCCCTGCATCAGGTACCTGCACGCACCAGCGCCTATTCGTCGGTGTATCCTGCTTGAATACAGAGGTTCAGAGCGTCTCAGCTCCACTGATGAGGGGGATCCCTCTGTGTCCGCTTCCCGCCGCAGCTGGCCCGCCAGATTCGCGGGCTTTTCTCACGCGCGCTGAGTCTTCCCGGAATGTTGCGTCGCAGTGGTCAGCTAGGCCGCTGCTTCAAGCTTCTCATCTCCAACGTGACCCCAAGCGGGCGCCGACGATCCGGGTGATGCCGGGGTGTTCCGTCCACTTTTATGCCTTTAGTAGGGGTCTTCACTGCCAGATTTGAGTCGGTAGCGTGGTCATGAGTTAGGGCCGTAGTGTCCCGGAGCTACGCGGCATTTGGGCCAGCAGCAGGACACGCCCCCCTTATTATTATTATTATTATTATTATCATTTATTTGGGAGCACCTTGATTCCAGGGCGCTGTAGTTTTCAGCGTGGGGTACATACATAACATTCGGATCAAAACAATTACAAAGTGACATAGTGAACTAACAACTGGTAACAGAGGGAGAGAGGCCCTGGCGTGATGGGCTTACAATCTACATTCCTTTGTAATAAAAATTATCTCCTATTGTGTTGTTTACTTTACAGAGCATCTTAGTATTCATCTGCAAAGACGATTTTTATGTGCAATCTTGAGTAAGAAGTTAATGAAATGTTAAAGAGGATAGTGCAATATTGAGTGTGGTTACTCCTAGTTACAGGAATCAGTCTGAGTATGCATCGTTTATTTTACCACCCTCTGTTTTCTATCTTCTGTGCCAGTGAGTTGCTTAACCATTGCACACATTTTCCCACAGTCCAAGGCATTTATTTTAACCTTACAAGTTTTATGTGGCACAGTATCAAATGCTTTAGAAAAATCTAGAATATGAATCCAGTGCCTCACCTCCGTTCAAGTCTAGAACTACTTCCTCAAGAAGCTGAAGAGATTAGTTTGGACAGGACGATCTGCATAAACCCAATGCTGGGGGAACAGCGTTATACATTTTATTTTTCAGTGGTATAGTTCAGGATAGCACTGTTAGAATACTTCAAAACATATTTACCCACAACAGAAGTTAAGCTTAACCGGCTGTAGTTTCCTGGTATAACTTTTTGACCCTTTTTGAATACTGGCAACACATTTGCTATGTGGCAGTCATTGGGACATACACCCATTACAAACTTATTTTAGCGGACAAAGAAAGATAACTTTTACAATCCCAAACTACGTAAAAAAGGATTTTAGAGGAAAATAACATTTTAAAAAAAGTATTTAAGGACAGAAAGTAAAGCTACCTTCTGAGTGGCCTCAAATCTCCATAAAAAACAGATTTTTGTGGCAAAATACGTAAAAAAAATATTTTTAGTTGCAAAAGCAAGATAACTTTATTAGCGCCAAACATTCACCGTTCTTTCTTAAACCGATACAAGATTACATGTAAATGCAAAAAATGTGCTTTCAACCCTTTTGTAGGGTGGAGTTACATCTAACTGGATTAATTATTCAATAAATTATTAAAAACCAGACTTGAAGACAAACAAAAACACGGCAAAAAACACAAATCGCGGCAAAAAACTGATGTTTTTTCACTTGCTTTTGACAGTCAGTGGACAAAAAACTCAGTTTTATGAAGGTTTTTAGATTTGGTTTTCAGGTCGTTTTTTTGTCCACTGCAGTGTAGACATAGCCTTAGCGATATAGGTTGCGTAATGGCCCAATTCATCATGAGATGGTAGGGCCAATGTATGAAAACTGTCTAGTCTAAAATCACTTTGTGTGCCATTAGCAACAATCAGAGAGAACCTTCATTTTTCCATAAGCAATTATGAAGTGAAAGGGAAGTGCTCTGATTGGTTGCTATTGGCAAAAAAGTGAATTTTAGACCTAGACAGTTTTTATACATGTGGCCCAGAATGTCCTTCATTTTGTAGCATCAACATATTCTTTTTGGAATATATCAGTTTAAATAGCCAGAGACGAGGAGTAATGAGTATTGGCCACTTGACACGATAGGGGACATATATGTCTGAAGACCCCCTGAAATAAATAATTTATATCCTTAAAGACCAACTGGGTACAAACTTCTCCCCCCACCCCCAGTCTTAGCAAATTATATTCTCTCCTTAATATCTATCCCCAAATAAAGCATTTTATGGAGAGATTACTGCCTTTATTTTACAAAGAAACCATACCAACTTGATAATTGTAGGATATTTAAATTTGGCTCCAAACCCTGCAGTGGATAGATCAGGTCGCTCCCTTGATGAGGATGTTGTGCTACCATCGGATACTCAGCCACTATATAGATATAACTGTAGAGTATATGACCACTGGAGGGCGATAAACCCAACGGATTGGTCTTATACCTTTTATTCGCCGGTGAATTGTGAATCGGCTTGGTGTTGTCTTCTACCTCACTATATCCTGGAATCTGGAGCTGAAATATTATCAGTTGCAGTCTCAAATCACGCACCTGTCAAACTTACCTTGGGGAATTTATTTACCTTTAACTGTGGTCCAGTGTGGTGCTTTCGTCCCTCTATATGAGTCAAGTGACTTCAAAATCTTTTTACACGTCCATTGGAGTCAGGTTCTGTCTGATAATGAGCCATAACTATCGGCTTACAGCGAATGTGGTCTCAGGGGGCAACATTTCGCGGCTTATGTCGACATGAAGACGCCAAAGCTTAGATGAAAAACTTCTAATTTCTGCATTTGTCTTGTGGGATTTCCAGAATTAACCGCGCTGACTCTCCTCTGTCATCCATGAAAGAGAAGTTTATGGAGGCACAGAGACTGTTGGGTACATTTTTTACGTGGCCAAGCAGTATGGCAAGCTAGAACCTCTCAGAATAGATTCTACAGATGGCGAAAGGAAACGGCAACTCGAAGGCAAAGATCTTAAAAACTTAAAGAGTTAGCAAACAGTTATAGATTTTTTCTTTTTCTATATTCTTGAACTCACATACAAAAAGAAAAAAGGTCTCTTCTTTTTTGAATGCAGTGGAAGTATTAGGTCTTACAGAAGAGCAAAGGCTCTTATTAGAACAAGATATCATGGAGGAGGAAGTATGTACGCCGATAATGTCCAATGACAACCATAAAACTCTGGGCCCGGATGGGTTCTCCATGGAATCTTCATATAAATGCATAAAGTTAGAATAGACCCAACTGTTCTAAATTATATAATTGATATATAAATCTCACGTATTATGCCGATTGATCCCTTTTTTTACTCTAAAATACCTAACAAGGACCTCCTTTCTTTTATGATCTTTAGACCCCCTCCAAAATTTTCTTTATTAATCAAGTCAAAAATACTAGCGCAGTTATATTCGCCACAGAAGCCAACATTTTCTCTCCACCATATCGCACCCTTACCAATCGGGCTTTGTTTCGGATAGGCATTCCTCCAGAAACGTCAGAGTGGCAACGGCGGCAATTTTGGCTGCTCAGGAAGCAGATCACTGTAGCGGTCAGCAGTAGTGGATCCTCTGGACCACTGCAAGCGATGGTCTAGCCAAAGGGAGCGGAAATACTAAGGTTGGTCCCGGTACTTCACCTCAGAGCTCCGCTCTCAAAGCGGGATGCAACTTGCATGACGGCGGGAGTCTTTACACAGCTCGCTTACCCCTGACGTAATTTGCATTGCGGTGGCAGCTCAAGGCTGTAGCGTGGACAAAATCGTTATTAAGCAAACTCGGAGTCACGGGGACAAGCGGGTAAGTCAGGAAACCCAAGGGGCTGGCATGTTCGTGGTCGAGGGGCGAGAGGACTTCAAAATGGTACGTGACACAGGGTCGGCGAAGCGGCTCGCGGGCCGTCCCCTGCGGCTTTACGGGGTAGACGACGTGTTTGCCGGGCTGTCCAGCACAGCCCTTGCCCTTCTGTTCTGGCGGGAAAACCCATACCACAGTCCGCTCCTGTGGGCCGCTCTGACGGGACGCCTGGCGCATACCCAGTTGCTTTGAGGCGCTGCGCGCAGATGGCTGGTCAGGATTTAAAGGGATAGCGCGCCAGTAATTGGCCTTTGCTGGCCGCTGACCCTATTTAGTGTGCACGCCTCCTACACTCACTGCCAGTTCGTTGGTGTGTGTTTGGAGTGCTCAGTCTGTATTCTGAAGTCCGTCTTGTCTACCCGTGGACCAGTCCACCTGCTTACATTTCTGACCTTTGCCTGTTTGCCACCTGCCCTGACCGTCTGCCCGTCTCTGACCACGAACCTCTGCCGCCTGCCCTGACCTCCTGCCTGTCCCCGACTACGCCTCTGGATTACGATTTTGTACCACGCTGTACTCCGGCCGCCACCGCAGGCAAGTCACATCAGGGGTAGTGACCTGGTAGCCTCACGCCGCAGCAAGTCCATCCCGCTTTGCGGCGGGTGCTGGTGAATACTGGGGGCTACTTAGGCTCCGCTCCCTGGCGTGGCTTAGCTATCATCGCCTGCGGTGGTCCAGCGGGTCCACCTCCACATTACAGTACGAACTGGCCATGGATTCCGCCAGGGTACCTCTGCCCGACCTTCCGGATGTCACGACGGCAGTCGCCCAGCAGAGCCAATGTATTGACCAGCTAGCGGCCATGTTGCAGAACCTTGCGGCCCGTCTACCTCCACCGGCTGCCGCCTCCACACCTGCATCCGTTTCTCCGGCATCCATTGCTCAACCTGCTCCAGCTTCTGGACCCGCTCTGCATCTGCCGCTCCCCTCACGCTACGATGGAGACCCCAAGAAATGCCATGGGTTCATCAGCCAGTGCTCCATCCACCTTGAGATGATGAGGCATCAATTCCCTACAGAGCGTCCAAGGTGGCCTTTAAAA
>JAODAL010016562.1:0-80301 GCA_025379985.1 Phyllomedusa bahiana | reverse complement strand
TGGAATGGGGGGAAACTAAAGTCAACTTCACTGTCTTATACTTAGCTATGTTCCAGGCGAAATTTTTGGGCACGTACAGTAGGGCCGCAATTACACCGGGGTTTTTTGGGAGTCGCGCAGATAAGACTTTAAATTATTCGGGGCGCATATTCCTGAAAGGGAATTTTGACATGTCAATTTTTCCCCGCGCGCAATAAATCAATTTTTTGAGGGGGGGAGGAGGCTAACCCTTTATTCCTATGAAACAGGGATTATGTAATTTTGGGGGCATTTCCCCCGCTTTTAATTAAGCACAGTACGCCGCAAAAATTCTGGCGAAAGCCTCCAAAAATAACCTTGTGCCATACCAAAGGGATGTTACATGGCGTAATTGCAGCCGCTTTTGCCGTTATTTGCTCTTTAAAAAAACAAGGTGCCCGAAAATTACGGAATCCATATTTTTAGAGAATTTGATTACCCCTTTCCCTGCTCTACAAAAAATCGTTTTTGTGTGTGGGGAGAAAAATGCCCAAGTAAGAGTCTATGGGCCGCCGCCCCCCCCCGCCCCGGGGTACCCCGGGATCAGTGCAAGCTCCCGAAGCACACAATGTATTGTGCCGCGTACTCTACACGCCGCAGTACATCGTGGGGACATACCCAAAGGGAACCTTTAAACAACCCCCCCCTTGCTCTCTCTTCTTCCTCTAACCCCGGCCCTTTTTCTCCCAGAATCCCCCATACGGGCGGGGCCCCCCAAATTAAGTAATACCACGTTTTCACCCTTTTCAATCGAAATCTTCCCTTTTATGCATATTGGGTTTTTAAAGTTCCCCAAAAAAAAGCTATGGTCCACATTAATTTCAGTGGGGTTGGGTTCTTAACCCTGCTGCCCAGTTGGTTGCTCCTATGCACCCCCCTTGTGGTACCGGGCACGGGGGGGTTCGTACTTTCGTAGGGGCTGTCCTGTTTTTCAGCTAGTCGATTACTTTGGTCTGGTCCCCGCTGAATTCAAGCAAACCACTACTAAAATTCTCAGTGTCCTACTAAACACTGGCTTTCCTGGCTTTCAACATTTTGGGGAACACAAAAAAAATTTTTTTTAACATTAATCCGTTGTTCATTTTTTTTTTTTTTAAAAGAGCTACAATTTGTTTTTTCACCTCGAGCTTTTTGGGTTCCCCCAAGGCCCGACCTGTTGTACTTTTTCCCCCCTGCGTTTTCTATCTGATAACAGGGGTCGTCACACAGGTCGCACAGCACAAAATCCGGACAGTGGGGGAGCTTGTTTGGGTTAAATTTTGATTTTTCCCAAAACAAACCCAAAAAAATTTAAATGCTGTTTATTTTAAAACCAGAAGCTTCCCTGGTCCTGACAGCATGGGGATTTATCTAATTAGCGGGAATTCGAATACATGGAGCTCATATGAAATTTTACAGACAGTTTTCCGGGAAGTGACAGAAAAAGGAAAGCATTATTTCATTCAGCATCCAAATGAAATTTTGAGATGAACAAGCCCTTTAACCCCAAAAAAAAACAATGATTTTTACAACAAACATGCAAATTTTTTAAGGGAACATCCGGGAGTTTTTTAAAAAAAAAAGGAGAGCCCCGGAGGAGTTGGCAGCTTTTTTTGCATTTCAGTGCTATTAAATCAGTTTTAAGTGCAGTCCCTCGGAAAAGAGTTACTCCAATCCTAGTCATTTTACCCCCTAGATGCTGCAGTCAGTAGAAGGCGCAGCATCTCGGATTAAAACCGAGGAAGGGGGAAACCATTGGCATCTCCAAATGATTGGGGGGTGCTGAAATTACCATTGTAAAAAAGGCCAAAAAATGGCCTTGGGGTTTTTAAAAGTATAAAATCTATTAGGGATAGCCTTCTGCATTCAACCTTTCTGTGCTTCTCCCTAAGTGCACAAACCACCGGCCACTCCCTACCTCACAGCACCCACCACTTCTTGTATACAGCATTGCAGGGTATATTTACTCTGAAATCTTTTTATACACTCAGTAAAAATAAAAAAGTTAAAGGGACTCCCAGGGTGATGTGGTTCACCCGGGTTTTCCCCCCAAAGCCTCCGGGAAAGCGGGCCACTACATATTTTCCCCCGTTTTAAACCTTTTCTGTCATGGGAAAGCTTTTTCCCTGTGGGGTGAAAAAGGGGGGGCAAAAATTAAAAAGGGGGTTTGTGGTATGTTAAAGGGGGTTGGGCGAATTTTCCGGGGGAGCAAACGATGTAGCCCATTTTATTAGCTCCTTTTCCGGGCCCAAAATAACTATTTTTGGGCAAAAATCCACCGAAAAAGCCTTAAAAGGAAATTCTAATTGCTCGGGGCCCGGGGGCAGAAAAAGGGGCCCCCAAGGGCGGCCTATAAACCCCGGATAGCCCAAGGAGCTGGAGTTTCTCCGAAACCCAGGCTGTGAACTGCCGCTGAGGGTCTTAGTGACCCCCCCGGGAGAGAGTAACGAAACGGCCAACAAAACCAAAAACCCGGCACACAGGGGGGACTGTGTAAACTCTGACCCCCCCATTTTAACCCTTTTTTTCCTCCCCTTGAATGGGCCCACAAGCGGGGGGAAATCGCCGCCAAAGGGGAGGGACCGGGCGGTTGCCCGGATCCTTTTGGGGCCCGGGGGAAACGGGGGGGGGGGGGGGGGGGGGGCCCGAACGCGGCGATTGGAGGTGGCCGGCAGGGGGTGAGCCGAGGGGGTACAGCTGCGGGGGGGGCTGGCCTTTTTCTAGGGGGGCCAACAGAAGGACACGCGGGGGTCCTTTACACCCCTGAGGAGGCGGGCGGCTGGGGGGCCCCAAACCCCAAAGGGCCGGTGATCAGCGGGGGACGGGGTGGGGCGGGGGGGGGGAGAGCAGGAGGGCAAGACTGTTGGGGACTCTCTACCCCGCTTTGGGGCTGCCCACGTGGCGGGGTGGTGATCGGTGGGCCATTTTGGGCTTGGGGGCCCTGTAGGAAAACCCTTTCCCCTAGGGGGGACACGGGGGGCGGGGTTGCTCAACCCGGGGGGCCCGGGGTTGGGGGGTTTCGCCTCCAAAACTGGGGGGGGGCTTCTCCGCCAACCCGTCAAAATTTCCCCTATAAGAGAGAGGAGCCTGCGGGGAAAATTTTTTCGTGTCCCCTCCCCCGGGCTCCGTGATGGGGGGAAAATTAGCCACCATTTTTGGATTTTTGGGTACGAAATCACACGCAGCTTGCGGCCCCCACCCAAAGGGGCCCCCCGCCTGCCCCAACCAACACACATTTTGGGACCGGGCCCTACTCCATAAAAAAGGGGAAACACTTTTTGCTGAGTCCCCAAAATTAATACCATAAAGACCCTTTGGGGCCCAAGCAAGGTTTCTCCGGGACCTGAACGGGCCTTTTGTTCATTACCAGATTTTGTTTTGGGAACTTATATCTAAACCCCTCGGGGATTTAAGAAGAAAAAAAGTCTGAAAAACCCCCTAATTAAAAATTGGATCTAAAATTGAAGGTAGAACCTAGTGTAAAACAAAGCTGTGGGGCCCTGTATCTCCCCCCCTTTTGGATTGACGGGGAAGGGAGCACGCAGGGACACAGCGGGGGTTAAATTTTCCCCCAAATCCCCCCTGCCGCAGGGGGTTAACCAGGGGGCCTCTGGCCATTTAAAGGATTTGGGGGCCTGGGACGGGCCCTTACTTATCTTTTTTCCTTCCTTGCGGTTTTACCTGCCTGTGCTCGGATTTGGGAGTTTAACAATTTTTTTCTAGCCGGGTTTTTGGGCGCACAACATTTTAGAAACCCATTTTTTAATTAGTAGAGTTCCGTATTTTAAATTTTATATGTGATTCTAGAAATTTCCCCGTCCCCCCGAAAATTTTTCAACACTCTCCACTCTTTTTTCCCTCTTAACGGGGGGATGGACAAATATCACCCAAAAACCAATCAAAAAGGAAAAACCCCAACCGGCAAACACCCCCCCGTCTTAAAACCCCCGGTAAACCCAACCCCCCCCAAAAAAACGGGGGCTTTCAAACCCACATAAAAAAGGGACCCCCAAAAACCCCAAAAAAAATAACCCCTTTTTTGGCCCGGGCACCTCCCCAGGGGCCGTGATGGAGAGCCCTCTTCGGGGGTCCACCTTAGGAGAGGGGAATCCCTAAATTCCCGGCCTCCATCTAGCCCGACGGGGGCCCCCAAAAGGAAAATTACAATTAACCCTTCCGCCATACCCCAAGGGGTCCCCAAAAAGGGTTTACCCATGGGGAAAAAATTTGATTTGGGGCTCAAAAAAAAAACCCCCTATGATTAACTCTTTTTTTAACAATGTTTAACGCTTTTACCAAAAAAAAGGGTTGGAGTTGAGAAAAAGGGGGCATTTGGAAGTCACCCCCTTTCCAAGGGGAACAATCTCTTAAAGAAAGGGCTGGGGGAAATGAGGGGGTTCCTGAAAACCCGGTTCAAATCGGGAAAATTCGCAGCAGGGGGAAAAAACCTCCGTTTTGGGGGAATTCCAAATCCATCACGGGTGACCCCCTGATTCCCTTTCCCCTCAAAAGAAAAAATTTCCCAAAGTTAGATATTCAACGTTCCCACAGAAAAGTATTAAATTGAAAAAATCATAGGCGGGGACCGAAAGAGGCGGGAAAGGGGGGGGGGAATGCGAGACCTTTCCCGGTATACCCAAATACTAAATTTGGGGGAAATTTAAGGGGCCCGGTTTTTGAGGGGGTTACGGGAGGCTTTACACTCTTTCATAAGGGCTTTAAAAATCCTGTTGCCAAGATTTCTCTCCCAATGTGGCCCAAAAAAAAAGCGTTCACCCCTCTGCGGCATCTCCAGGGGGCGGCGAAAACTTTTTCAGCTCCGCCCCCGCAAACAAAAAGTGCGGGTGGAGGGAACGTTTTTTTAAGGGACCCCCTCCCCCCAAGGCCCCTTTTCCACGTGGGAAGGGTTAGCTAAAGGTCATATCTTTTTGGGGGGGAAAAAGGGGTTTTTTTTGGGATCTAGTGATCCAAACTTTTGCTGCATCCAAATTGAAACAGCTGGGGTTGGTCAATTTAACGGCCCCAAATTTTGGGGCCCCCAAAATTTTAAACATTTTTTATTGTTATCAAAAAGGGCTGACGATTGTATTTGTTCCCCGGGGTTCGGGCCCTACAGGTGGGAGGGATCTAAAAATTTGGGGTTTCCTGACCCCGGGAGGGCCTTTACAAAAAAGGAAAGGGGGCCCCGTTGCTCGCGGGGCAAGGGGGGGGCTTTGGGTAATTGAAAGAAATCACATTTTACGAGGGCGGGATGAGGGGTTGTAACATAAGGGGGGGCCTTAATGGAGGGGTCACCTCGGGGGGGACCAAATTTTCGGGCTGTTTAAATTGGAATGTGGGGGGGACTCAACACCCTTTTAAAAAGGGAAAAAAGGGTGACTCCCCATTTTAAAAAAGGGGCCCAAGCCTGATAAAATTTTTTTTGCAAAAACCCCCAAAACTGGAAAGGGAAAACCCAAGGGGGGTTGGGGTTCCCTGGTTGGAGTCCTCCACAGTAAAATTTTTCTTTCCAAAATTCAAGGGGGGGGCCTTTTTATTTCAAAAGGGGTTGGTTTATTTTAAAGGGGAAGGGGTAAAAATAAGGGGCCAGATCCCTTTTCCCAAAAAAATATCGCTACGGGGTCCCCTCAAAAAACAAAATTATATCCCCTAATTTATCCAATAAAAAATTTTCCCTTCGCCCAAGCTAAACTTTTTTTCTGGGAGAAAAATTCCGGGGGGGCCAAACCCAACCCGTTTGTAATTTTGAAAAAATTTTAAAAAAACAAAAAAAAAAAAAAAAATTTTTTTTTTTTCATTTTTTTTTTTTTTTCTTTTTTTTTTTTTTTTAAAAAAAAAAAGAAAAAATTTTTTTTTTTTTTCCCGTTTTTTTTTTTTTTTAAAAATTTAAAACGGCCCTTTCCCCCCTGGGGAAAACATTTTGGGCCCCGGCCCAACGACAATCCCTTTTGTATCCCGGGGCGCACCCTAAATAGGGGGGGAAAAAGGGGTTTCACTTTCTACTCCCCGGTACAAAAAAATTTTTAAACCGGAATAATTAGTTTTTTTTATTTCTCTAAATTGTGGGGGGGGGTTTTGGGAATCAAACCCAAACCATTGCTATCCCCCAAATCAGCCCCGGTTCACTTTAGATCTCCCCTAAACACCACAACCAAAAGCAGATTTTGGCGTTTCCCGGGGGTTTTTTGCTGCAATCTGAGGATTCAAGTCCTTCCTGCAAGTCCACTGGAAAAAACTACGGGGATATAATCTTGCGCACATGGGGGTATGCTCCTTTGTTCTGGGGCTGCAAAGGGGGAAAATTGGGGGCCAAAACATTTTTTATTTGAAAGGCGGGAAAAAAGACCCCCATCCAAATTTAAAAAAATTGCAGACAAAACTGCTTTAGCACTCGGGAAATTTGGGCGACCACCCCCTCGGCCCGCCGCGAAATTTCAAACCAAAAAACCAAAACAGCCCTTTGGACTTTTTTTGTCCCAAAGGGTCAGGCAAATTGGGTTGGGTTAAATCTTAACCAGAAAAAATACTTTGGGGGGCGAATCGAATAGTGGGATGCGGGCGAAAATTGGTTTGGGGCCCAACATAGAAAATTAAACCTCTTTCTTAAAGGGACCCACCCCTGCACGCAATAAACCCCCGGGGAAGAGATCTAAAGGCTTTTTTGGGGATTTTTTTGAAGATCTTATAGACCCCCCCAAATGACAGGGTCAGATAAATTCTTTCCCGGGGATGCGCATCCCCCCCCGGGGTTTAGCGAAAAAGGGGCCTTTTTTGGTTTCCCCCAACACGGGAGGAGGGTGGGGAGAGGGCCATAGCAACCCCCGCCACTAAGAAATAAAGGGGCCGGTTTGGCTAGGGTTGTAATTTTTTATGGGTTGAAGTGACCAACATTTTTGGGTTTAAAATCCCAAAAACCCGGGGATCGGGGAGAAAATAACAAATTTTCAATTTGGGTGCACATTTTGGCTCCCAAAACAAAAGGATCACACTCGGGTTAAAAAATTTATCGCAAAAATAGCTTTTAATCAATTTTTTTTAAACAACTTCAAACCCAAATTTTTCGCCCTCCCTTTCCAAAGCTTTTCTCCCTAAATATACCACACCCGGGCCCGGGGGGTTTTGTACGGGGATTTTCAACAGTTAAATTTAAAGGGAAGGGGTGGGGGGGCGATTTTTGGGGGCCCCTTGGGGCCCTTTTGGGGGACGTCTTGTTTGTTTTTAAAGCCCTAATCCCCAAAAAGGGCCATTTGACAAGGTTTGGGCCCTTCCTTCTGAAACCTTTGTTAAAAAAAATTTCGTCCCTTCTTTAAAAATTTTTAATTTTTACATCCAAACCCCGCCCCAACAATCTTTTTCAAATTTAGGGATTACAAACCCCCTTTCCCCAAGGGACATGTTTGGGGTACTGGACAAGTTGCCCACAATCTCCTTTGCGCTTTGATCCGCCCCTTAAACCCTATTTAATTACCTAAAACCTTTTCCCACTAGGGGATTTGGGCTGTTTCCCCCGACCCTTGGGTTATGGGGCCCCTTTGGGGACATGTGATGAAAATTTTTAAAAAAAACCCACACACCCCCCTGCGGGGGTCTGCAGGGGCTGCGGGAGTTTGGCCCCCCTTTGGGGTATTATTTAAAATGGACAAAATGAATGCCTTTGATCCAGGGGCCCCCCAAAAAACCTTTACGGGGACCCCCCACTTTCCCCTTTTAAATTTGGGTTTTCACCCCAAAATACCCTATTTGGGGGGGTATCAATATAAAGGCTCCCTCCCCTTTTTACAAAAAAACCCATCAAAAACCCCTTTTTTAAAACCCCGCTAAAACAAAGCTAAGCGGGGAGGCAATTTCCTTTGTCCTATTGGGTGGGGGAAATTTGGTAAAAATTGGGTAATTTTCCCCAAGCTAGGGTATTTTCCTACAATCCTTTCCACTTTATATGGGGGTAAAAAGAAAAGCATGAAGGGCGCTTTTTCCGCCGTTTTAAACTGGGGGGGTTTAAAAGGCCCCCCGGATTCCGAAAAAATTTTTGGGCCGCCCCCCAAAGGGACAAGGGGGTTTTTAACTTTCCGAACATTCAAAGCGTACAAGGCCCCCCACGCTGGCCCTAGGCACCCAAGGGGGGTTGCAAAATACTTCTTATAAAAAAAACCCAAAGGGCAAGAAATTCGTCTCTGGGGAAAATCTCATGGAAAATTTTTTTCCTTTCCCCCTTTAAATAAAACCCCCAAAAAATTTTAAAAAAAAATAAAATCGAATTTTCAACGGGGGGGGCTGGCAAAAATTGGGGACGCCCCTTTGGGGCTAAACCCCATGCCCAAATCCCTTTGGTACATTAATGGGCCAGATTTCCAAAAGGGGAACAAAACCAAAAGGGGGAAATTTTTCAGGGGGGAAAGGGGGGAACCCTATGGTCAAACGTTTAAATTTGATAAAAAAACGCATGGGGCCCTTCAATTTGAAAAAACAAGAACAAACCCCCGGGACGGGGGTTCCTTCCCCCTTTTTTTAAAGGTCCCCGCAGTACACCCAAACCCTGTTTTCCACATTTCCCACGGGGAAGGGGAAGGGGACCCTTTCCCACACTACCCCTTGCTCAAAAAACTAAAGGGGCTGATTACCCACTTTTAAAAGTTTACAACACCACTAAAAATTTTCGGGGCCAACTATGGCCTTGCAAAATTGGGGGGGGAGAGACCCCACCCGGAGGCTACACGTACTTCACATTGACCAAAAGTGCAAATTCTTACCCTAAAGGGGTACTAAGATTCCCCCCAGTTGTACCAAACAACATTCCCCCGGTAGGGGATACTGCATGGGCATTTTGAGAGCAAAAAGATGCTTCAGATAGGGTTTGCTCGGGAAGGGGATATTTTTCCACTGCTTGTGGGCTCCCCGGTAAACCCAAAAATTTTGGGGGCCCAAATTATACTTTTACAAGAACGAAATTTGATTAACTATTCCCAAAAACTCTAGGGGCCATATTGGGCCCATTTAATCCCCGGGAAACCCATGTAAACCCGGGGAAACCCAAAATTATTTATATGATCTAAAGGGGCAGGCGTAAAACCAACCTTGAAACAGGGATACATAACCCCCCCGCCCTTTCAAAGGGTTTTTGGGAGAAATTTCTTAATCCCGAAAATTTTTTGGGTTGGGGGCGTCGGCAGGAAGGAGACTCATGCCCAAAAAATTTTTTCAATTTGGGGCTTTTTTACCCCCTCTGCTCCCCAAAGAGAATACAGAACCATAAAAGAATTTTTTTGCTTTCCCAAACTTTTTTTTCCCAAAGGGAAAATTTATTGAGGCGGGCCCCCAATATAAACTCGGGAATTTTGGGTAAACCCAGAGGATGGGAACCCAGGGATTACATCTACAATATTTTGGGGAAACCCAAAAAGTCCGGGCCCTGCAATTAGCAAAAATTTTTATTCCCGGGTTTAAGGGGGCCCGGGAAAGTTTTATCAAAAATTCAAAACGGGGTTGGGGGGGGCCCCGGGAAATTTAAAACTTGTTGGTATGTGTTTTTTTTGTCTGGGGCCAAATTTTGTATACGGGCCCCTTCTTTTTCTGGTTTTTTTGTTTTTTTTCTGTCATTCAGAACCCTACCTTTTAGTGGGGAAGAACTGCTTTAAAAATAAAAGGGAAATTTAAAAACCCTTTTAAAGCCCCAATTTGCACCTAAATTTCACCAAAACTAAAGTACTGTGGTGATATTACCCAAAATTATAAATCATTTATCCTCTGAAAAAAGGACATGAAAACCGTTTAGGGGAGGCTCGGACAAGTTTTAATTTTTTTTGGGTTTTTTTTTTAAATTTTTTGCTAAATAAAAAGGGGTAATGCGGATATGAAATTGTAATTATCCAAATGTTGAAATTTTTGATGACAATTTCAAAATTACCTCAAAATTTTAAAACCTTTAGTGTACTTTGAAATTTAACCTAATAAAACTTTTGAAAAAAAAAAAAAGGGGTTGGTCAGTGCAAAAAATTGCAAAATCTCCGGAAACCCTTTTTGAAATTTTTTGGGTAATTAATGTGAAAATTTGTAAGCAAATTTTACACCCAACCCCATGAACACAACATCCTGATTACAGTATTTACTACAGACATCTCCTCCTTTTTTCCTTTTACTCTTGAAAGACCCCTTTATCCTTTTGGTATATTTGCTATGATGTTAATTTTATCAAGATGATTGGGGGGGAGGGCAGTCAGTGCACCCACAAGGGCTGAGATGAAACATGTTTGCAGAACTGCACAAGAAAGGAAGTGGGCTTCACATAAAGGGGTGGCACGGGGACCAACCAAAAGGTCCCAAAAAGTCCTATCCTTAATAGAAACCCGTGCATTTTTCTAAAAAGACACTGTGAAGCAGATGTATCAATACTGTTTAAGTCTTAGACGTGTGAATTAGATAGACGTCTACACTTTTGTTTTTCCTTCAAACCCCCCCTTTGGGATACCCCTCTTTTTGCTTCCCCCTCTGCCTCTCCCCTCGTCAAACCTTCATTGACTCCAATTACCCAGAAAATTTCAGTTAAGTTACTAATCATAAAACCACAAGGCTCTCGTAGCCTTCCCCTCCAAAACACTCTGTCTTAATTCCAAATATTCTCCACTTTTCCCCAGGGCCTTTTTCCCGCTCCTCTTATCAGCTCCTCACATACCGCCTGAAGATTTTCTGTGCTTCCCCCCACTCTGGAACTCACTGCCCCAAAAACATCAGATCTCCCCACTCTAAAAAGCCTCAAAGGTAACTTGAAAACCCCCCATTCGGAGCATAAACCCAAATAAACCCCCCTGTAACCCCAAACCCCCCCAAAAACATGTCTGCCTCCCACCTTTAGTCTCTGTCCTCCTCCATTGTTGATTGTAAGCCTTCCCGGGCAGGGCCCTCTTTCCCTCTGTTCCAGAAGTTATTCATTTATTGTCACCATTGTCCTTGTTTGGTGTATGCTATGTATGTAACTCCGCTCGAACGTACAGCGCTCTCTAATCAATGGTGCTTTAAAATAAATAATAATATTTAAATAAGTAAATAGCTTATTATGTAACCCCCCCTCGAATATGCAATGCCCTAGAATAATAATAATAATAATAATAATAATAATAATAATAATAATAATAATAAATAGTTTTTTATGTACGGTATTCAAACTTGATTTTACCAAATGTTCTGTCCCATATAAGTAATAAACAAGTTAGATACTTAATGAGTTCATTAAAGGAACACAACACATTGACACCCATACCCCTTCCTCATATGTTTAGAGCTGGAGGACTGAGGGAAATTTATATACATTTGTTTAAAAAAATTCGCAATGATTAATTTGGGTTTTAAACCCTTTCTTTCTATGCTTAGTGTCCAGTGGGCGGTCCTAATCAGAGACTGACAGTTATCTCTATAATCACACCTTACGAATGGTGTCGTAAATAATAGTACGCCTAGGATCAAACCAGAATGAGCAAGGTGAATAAAAATGTTTTTTTGTTTTACTGTTCATTTGCCACGATAAAAAATTTTAATCTACCCAGTATCCTTTATAGGTTAGTGCTAGCAGAATGGACTGTATTTTTAATGAAAGATTCCCTTTGAATGTACAACTTGCTGATAGTTATCACAATTATTTTGCGGTTTTAAATCTATAGCCCAAAATACATGTCCATGACTAGCCCTAAACTTCAGATAACTGCTAAAATTTTATCTCAGTCAGTTTCCCCAATTAATATATACTGTATGATCAACCTGTTGAAACATATAAGGGGTAGTCTCTATGGAGATGGGAGATAGCCTTTGGATGGTTAGTAGCCCTCTGTACAGGTAAGGACCATTGCCCATTATATTTGGAAGGCCTATTTTCCTGGACATCTCTTTTATATAAAGAAGTATTGGATCTCTTGTGCCAAGATACTGTATGATCTAAGGACCTCACATTACCATTGGATCTCTTGTGCCAAGATATGATCTAGGGACCTCACATTACCATTGGATCTCTTGTGCCAAGATATGATCTAGGGACCTCACATTACCAAAGGATCTCTTGTGCCAAGATATCATCTAGGGACCTCACATTAACATTGGATCTCTTGTGCCAAGATATCATCTAGGGACCTCACATTATCAAATTTGGGTCTCTTGTGCCAAGATATTATAGGGACCTCACATTAAACAAATTTGGATCTCTTGTGCCAAGATATCATCTAGTGACCTCACATTATCATTCGATCTCTTGTGCCAAGATACTGTGTGATCTAGGGACCTCCCATTACCATTGGATCTCTTGTGCCAAGATATGATCTAAGGACCTCACATTACCATTGGATCTCTTGTGCCAAGATTTGATCTAGGGACCTCACATTACCATTTGATCTCTTGTGCCAAGATATGTTCTGGGGACCTCACATTATCATTGGATCTCTTGTGCCAAGATTTGATCTAGGGACCTCACATTACCACTGGATCTCTTGTGCCAAGATATGATCTAGGGCAATACAATACGTGGAAATCCCCAAAGAAGCATTTATGCTATTTATCATACATGAAAAAACTTTGAGATTCTTAGTTCACATGTTTTTGATCCAAAAAATGTTAAGCCACCCACGAAACTTAAAAACGTGATCTCAGGTCGGGTGGTCCTATGCTATCTTTACCTCTCAATAGAGCCAAATTCAGGCCATTGGGTCAACCGACCTCCATTATCCAGAGAGAAAGAAATAAAAAAACACACCAACCTTGCAAGCTGCACTCATATAACAGCCTGAGAAAAGTGGGGGGGGGTGCAGGAAACCAAAATGGAGGCATCCCTTCCTCCCTATATAGTTTAAAGCAAAATATGCCAAAATTACAACGTTAGTTCTGCACAAAAAAACATTTCTGAAAAAACACACAATGTGAAACTGGGTGCCACTGTCTGTGTTGCGGCATATATATATATATATATATATATATATATATATATATATATATATACATATATATATACACGCACACCATTACCAGTGGTACACCACTGCAAAAAGGGCAATACAATACATGGAGGCCTGAATTTGGCTCTATTGAGAGGTAAAGATAGCGTAGGACCACCCGACCTGAGATCACATTGTAAGTTCGTGGGTGGCTTAAGCATTTTTTGATCAAAAACATGTGAACCAAGAATCTCAAAGTTTTTTCATGTATGATAAATAGCTACATGCTTCTTTAGGGATTTCCATGTATTGTATTGCCCTTTTGCAGTGGTGTGCAATGGTAATGGTGTGCGTGTTTTTATATATATATATATATATATATATATATATTATATATATTTTATTTTATATATAAATATGCCGCAACCCTGCCAGTGGCACCCAGGTTCACATTGTTTTGTTTTTTCAGAATTGTTTTTTTTTGCAGAACTAACGTTTTTATTTGCTATTTTGCTTTTTAATCTATATAGGGAGGAAGGAATGCCTCAATTTTGGTTTCCTGCACCCCCCCCCATTTTCTCAGGTGTTATTTGAGGGGCAGGTGGGATGTGGAACAGCCGCATTGTATTTACTCAGTAAAATCATATGTGTAAACTTATTATTGAAAAGCATTCTGTTGCATTCTGGTGTTTTGGCCCACAGATCCCACTGTCTCTGGAAACTGTTGCATGCAAATGATAGACATGTGACTAGAGACATGTGTTGAGACATGTGACTAGAGACATGAGGTAGCGGCCTTTTTTAGTTGGGAAGGAGAAAAACACAAAGAAAAGGCAGGAGGGAAAAAGTTTGCTGGCTGAAGATTGACTGCTCCCTTCGGGCTCAAAAGTGTGAGAACCCCCAGAGACAGAGGAGTGAAAACTGTGCGCATTGAAGCTGTTGTCAAAGAAAGACCCACAAAGGAAAGGACCCTCTGCAAAGACTGAGAGGAGCGACTACACTTGGACAGCAGGGAACATCACCTCAGAGCAGCAATGCCCGGCATCGAAAGGTATACCGGGTCAAAGAAAGCGTGCACGCCAACAAAACTAGGACTGTGTGCAGGCCCGTTAGTCTAGTTAGGACAGATTTGGTTTCAGGCCTAGGTGTTTATCCAACTACGCCCCTGATTCGGGACATTGGATGTGGCTTGTTATAGCGCTATATTTATGCAACCGGTTCGCATGTGAGGGATCTGTTTTATGTGTTTTAGGGCTGGGGATAGCGGGTAGAGCTGCTACATTGTAAGGTCTGTGCCACACCGCCCCGTGCTTTTGAACTGCACCCACACACGATTGTTCCTGTCCTTGTATGGTATTAAAAGGTAGGGGTGTTTTGGCCTTTTGAACCCCCGGAGTAGGTAAACTGATTGTGCATCCAGAGGACACACTCTCGGCAGGCGCTGTGCGGCACAGGGGCCTTGGTCACTACTTTATAATGTGTGTTTGGGGAAATTTTTTATAATGCTTTTCTGAAAAGTTCGTAAACTATGGGTTGTTGAACTGGTGTTGGAGTCGTTTTCTTCGTCGTAACTTCGCTGTTTTTCCGGGAATCCTACCTCGGTGCTCGGCTTACGCAGCTTGCAAGGTTGGGTGTTTTTTTTTTTTCTTTTTCTCTGGATAATGGAGGGCGGTTGAACCAATGAGAGGCCTGAATTTGGCTCTATTGAGAGGTAAAGATAGCGTACGACCACCCGACCTGAGATCAAGTTGTAAGTTCGTGGGTGTCTAAGCATTTTTTGATCAAAAACATGTGAACTAAGAAGCTCAAAGTTTTTTCATGTAAGATATGATATAGGGACCTCACATTAACATTGGATCTATTGTGCCATATACTGTATGATCTAGGGACCTCTCATTACCATTGTATCTCTTGTGCCAAGATATCATCTAGGGACCTCACATTATCATTGGATCTCTTGTGCCAAGATATCATCTAGGGACCTCACATTATCATTGGATCTCTTGTGCCAAGATATGATCCAGGGACCTCACATTACCATTGGATCTCTTCAGAAATGACATTATTCAACAATCAGAGTCTAGGTTGCTTTACTTGCTAATGTGCTCAGCAATAACTTGTCAAGGCTGAAACAATTATTTGTGCTTGATGTTCAGCCTGACAATTGGCATGCCCTTCCCTGCTGGCCCTTCCCAACTGTTTTAATATAACACCTCACCACTGTGATACAGCAGGTGTCAGTGAAGGGGCTAGAGCCTACTACATAAGTTTTATAAGCCTCTAATTCAAAGTAGCTTTGACAATTGATTCTTAATCTTCTTTTTGAGCATCTTTACCAGTAGATCATCTTTGCTTGATACCTCAGTCTATTCGATAAAGCAAAGAACTTTCTGAATTCAGGCACTGTGAACAATAGACGCCCAGTAATCATATTGCATACACTATTTCACTGCATAGCTACTGTAGAAAAAAAATCATGCATGAGCAAATGCATGCAATGGACACCACATCATGAAATTGGTCATCTATGCTATCCATCTCAAGACATACGAATAAGTCTGCATGTAAAAGCAAACAAACTAGACTGAAGACATTGAGAAGTTGGTAAAGTTGAAAGTAAAGAAAGATGAATGAACATAGACATGTAGCATGGAATATCTCCCCTCTGAGGTGGACAATGGGACTCACCACAGCTCATATTTCAGCCCTTGGGAAGCGCAATGGGAAGCTGGGAGCTGGTCTCTCAGGAAAGTCCACAATGTAGGACGAGCATACCTTTTCCACAGCCTGGGAGTCTCTGAGGCGGCGCTCTTTTCTCTCCTAAATTATAAAGATGGAAAGTTTCTTACCATCTTTTTCTCTGAGACGGGAGATATGTCATGCAACTAGGAAGCTATTAATCATATGTATCAGGCTTAGGAAACGGGTAGGGTGGAACCACATGTTTCAGGACATTGTCAAAGCCTCTGAGCATGCCCTAGAGACAACAAGAGTGGAAGATACCATCCATGACTTATCACCACATACAAGCTGTAGTCTATAATGTGTGTCACTAGCCAAATCATTTCCTAAATCATGGTCCCAGAAGGTCACTGTTTAAAATATCAAAGGGAAATGAGCTTAATTGGGTAATACATCTAATCAAGATGGAAATATGCTCACCCCATGGGGTCATATAGTTAACAACCACCTCTCAAATCCTTCTTTAGTTTGCTTCTCAGTCCTGTAAGTCGACTGGTCCCTATAGCCCCAAAATGGAGTTAACGTCAGAAGTCCAACATAGCCCCATAGTGAAAAATTGATGATGGGTTTAGCTCCCTAAGAAATGTAGCCTACGTGTACACAATACAATTCTAAGGCTAGTAGTAAAGCTTGAATAGTTTTAATGAGTACATCAAAAAAACGTGAGACAACGCTTTCAGGGAATAAGCATAGTTCCCCTTCATCAGGTCAAACCATAGTCAACAACACTGTTGTATAATGTCACGAAGGGGAGCAATTCATGATCCCTAAAATGTGTTGTCTCACAGGTTTTTATTGTTTTATTTCACATACTCATTAAAACTATTCAAGCTATACTATTTGCTTTGGGATTGTGTTTTTAAACCTAGGCTTCATTGATTGGCGAGCTCCATCCACATAGTGGTCAATTTTGAAAGTTGGGATTATAAATCGTATTCATAGGGTGGGTCCTTTTTCCACATATTTGTTCCAAGCCTAATCACCCCTTGACATCCTAAAAGGGGTTTTCTCACTAAAATGATTAACTTTCAACATGTAGAGACAGATAAATCAAGACTTTTTCAAACATTCTCTTTTGTATTCACTTTTCAGGAGTAAGAGAAATTGTATTGCTTTGAGTGTAAAAAGTTTCTTTGTTTTTTTTTTTTTTTCTGTCCTGCTCTCCCTTCCTGATAAGACGGAGAGCAGAGAGTGACATCACCATGGTCGGACAGAACAGAGTCCTTCTTTATAACAAGATTACATTATCTTGCACTTGTATTAACTCCTCAGAGCTTTGAGTATTGTTTCATACGATCGTCTCCTGCACTTATGTCTCTGCAATGCTCAGTAGTATAAAGGACCAAATTAGCTAATTTCGAAAAAACCACCCACAACCTTATGAGACAGTGTGAGTCTGAAGCTGCCTGTGACTCTGTGAAACAGCATGGTGGGACAATGACTGGATCATAAATTCATAGCAAGCCTCTCATAACAAGCAATAATAAGCGCATGGCTATATATTTATTAGAAACACTAATATCTTAAATTTCATCTTGCCTCTTAATATATTGTTTGTACTTGGCCTTTGCTCCAAGTTGCTGGACCACCATGCTCAGCTTTGTCTTACTGGAGTACAAATTCACTGAAAACTATGGCTTTTATCAGTAATTTATTACAGTTTGTGATTATTCCATCCATAAACTGGCAACATTTTCTGAGGTCATTCTTGCAAAAGCATCAGTCAAACTGCTTCACAACTCAGCAAGTCATCATATTCAGAAAAAACGGTGCTGGTCTTTAGCGTTTGCCTGGTTCTCTACATACCCACTAGAGATGGTTTGTGTCGCGGTCCTGAAAGCTTATGCCCTCTCCAGCCATACTAGTCTCAGCATAGCTCTTAATGAGGTTGAGTGCAGAACCCCCCCTGGTCTTGTTTCATCTGCTGCTCTGTAGCTTTTGGAGTGTTGAAGTCAAGTCAAAGACCTTGTATGTTCGGTTCGGGAATATTATGCTCAAGCAGCTCATTAAGTGGCAATCCTCTTGCTGTGCCGCATTTAGCAGTAGACAGGACTATATCTTCAAGCGCTGATCCATGTAACACCATTTATGTCTATGTGTTTCTAATGTTTATTTAGTAAAATACTCTCCCATTAATGCATTGAATGTATTATGAAATGTGGATTTTCTGGGGATCTGGAATGGCTTAATTCATCTTACATATTTCTTTATGGGAAAAATTGATTTGCTACTTAACCTTTTTGGCGCTTAACCTGCCTACTGGAACAAACTAATGACTAGTAACAGGGTACCAATGTATGGGAAAGCCAATTGTTTGGAAGATGGTGAAATCAAACCCCCGAAAGCCCCATCAACCTGGAGTTTGTAGTTGGTCTTTAGACAACATGGATGACTAGGGAACAGAGCCTTAAAGGGGTTGTCTCACTACACTGATTCATCTTATATTATTCTTTATGGGAAAAATGTATTTGCTAACCTTGGCAGCACTTAACCTGCCTACTGGAACAAGCTAATGATTAGTAACAAGGTATGGGAAAGCCAATTTTTTGGAAGATGGTGAATTCAAACCCCCGAAAGCCCCATCAACCTGGAATTTGTAGCTGTTCTGTAGACAACATAGATGTCTCGGAAACAGAGCCTTAAGACCATAGTTTTGTTGCAACCTGTGAGGAAATACTGTAGATACAAATGGAGTGAGGTAAAGAAGCAACTGGAGGAACATATTGTTATTATTTGCTACCAGCAATAATGGTGTTGGACCAAGTTTAAGGTCTTTGCTTCCAGGTAACTCTTGTTGTCTCAAGGAAATTAAACTTTAGAACAGTGATGGGCAAATGATGGCCCAGGTCTTTGCACAGACTCCAGCAGAAGACAGATGAATGGGGCCCAGCAATGCCCTCAATGGCCAGTGACTGACCTGCATAGGTGCTGTGCTCTGCACCATCCTAAAGAAGCAGCAGAGTGCAAGGATTTTCTTTGGCACAGTATAAAGGAGTAATGTGGATCAACCAATTGCTCTTCACCTCTCAACCCTCCATATTAACCCTACTAAAGGACACAGTGTCTTCCTGTGGTTGTCAGTGACATGTAGGCATTGTGGATGCAGAAAAAACTATGGGGTCATGTAGCCCCGTACAGTCGTACTACTCAGTAAGTTGGTGATTACATAGACATATAAAAGCGTCTCAAGCACTTTTAGGTGTTCCCAAAGACAAATTTTGTCCAGAAGTGTCACATAGAGTGTATGCACCAAAATATGTCTCAGCCTCGCCACTATGAAATTGGTATGGATTGTTACCACAGTTTTGCTCCACATTTTGTCGTGGCACATCCATAAATGTGACATGTCGTACAAATCTTGCGTGCCATGGCCCCATAGAATTGGCACATACAAAAGTGTCGGGTCTGTCGCAGTATGCACAGGATTTTGACATATGACCATTGATACATATATAGAACAGGGCTATGAGGTTTTTTGACTCAAAGCATGGCATAAATCTGGCACAGCCTTGTTCATACATGTTGCCCTATGTTTGGCCCTTATCGTGTTCCACCAGGGCCAAGTCCTACATCTAAGTGAATCTGTGCTTTATGAGTTTTAGGGTTCTTGAAGGGAACCTGTATAATAAAAAAAAAAGTAAAATATATTGGGACAGATTTATCAATAGTGTCTTATTTAGTGTAATCGTAGGATAGACAGTTTCAATCGCAACATTCTCATAGTTTTGATAAATTCGGTGCCGGTTAGAACTGTCTAGTCTAAGTTTGTACCACCTATAAGTTGGCTTACTTTTACGCCACAAACTGTGACAAAAATCTGTCGCATTTAAGCCACACCCCTATCCCACAAAACCACGCCTTTTTTGTGAGGTCACATCCCTTTTGACGGACGAGGTGCAGAAGTGCCTGAAACTGTCTAAAAACACGTAGTAAATGTGACGTAAAGCTTGTAAGACATTGAGGCAGATTTATCAATAGTGTCTTACTTTTAGACAGTGTAAACTTAGACTAGACAGTCTTATAATGCGCAATATTTAGCATAGTGTTGATAAATCTGGCGCAGGTTAGAACTGTCTAGACTAAGTTTTTACCATCTTTCAGTTGGCTTACTTTTATGGCAGAATTTGGTTGCAGATTCTGGCGCATTTTTTGTTGCATTTAAGCCACGACCCTTTTAACGAAGCCACGACTCTTTTTACGATGCCACACCCCCTTTTTCGGACGAGGCACAGAAGTGCCTGAAACTGTCTAAAACACATAGTAAATGTGGCGAAAAGCTGCCTTGATAAATCTGACCCATTATTTTTGGCGAAATTGAGCCAGAATTTTGGTGCAACTGCCTTGATAAATATGCCCAATTGAGTGCAGTTTACTAATAAAAATAGGTCAATATTCTGGCTCATGTTAAGCCAAAATTCTGGTGCCCCTGCCATGTTCCAAGCAAAAGGGGTTTGGATTTGTGGAAGGCTTTGTAGATCTGCATCTCACTTAAAAAGGGGTTCGGCCCTGTGGAATGGGGAGTGGCTTAGTGGAAAGGGGCACAATTTAAAATGCATCACACTGCCAAATTTTGGTGCAAGCAATTGGTCTAAGTAAGCCAGCCCAGAAGTGACATAAAGGTTAACAAAGTATTGAAAGTTCTGCCAAAATTTAACACAGAACAAGAGTCCCTATGATGAATTTCTATCAATGTGACACATCTAGCCTTGCTCTAAGCAGTCTAAATTTAAGAGAGTATTTATAAATCTACCCTATTTTACCGATCTCCAGGAACATCCTGAATTATACTCAAGATTATACTCATTCAGAATTCTGCTGGTTGATATTGGAAGCAGCTGGCAAATTGCTGAGCTTATAAAATCCAATAGTGCAATTCTTTCTACTGAATAGCTTTCTATGTAATGTCTGTTTTACTTCTCAGAATGCAAATTACCAAAAGAAGTTTTGCTCAGAAAATGTCATTGAAGAAGGCTTTGGGATTTCAGCTCTGAAGCCTGCTGAATTATGAATGCAGCTCTTGACTGTGTAACTACATCTGTAATACATGATCAATGGAAGGGTATGTTCACACGGCGTGTTGGGTCTGTGTGAACATACGTTTTTAGATACGTGTTTGGGTCCGTCCAGACGGACCCAAACACCCATCTAACAATGAGCAGTGGGATTTTACACTGCTCGCAATGTAAAACACGTGTTGGCGTTCACATGAGTGATCGCCGATGCGTGTAAACATTGCATCTTTCGGATCCATTCCAAGAATTGACGTGTCAGTTCTTGGTCCAGAAGACGCAGCAGGAGCCCTATAATAAACTATAGGGTGCGATCCTGCTTCATCCAACACACAGCTGCGTTTTTGGATATGATCTTTGGATCCAAATCGGATCCAAAAACGCCATGTGAACATGCCCTTATAAGTGTAAAATCATAAAATGTCTGGGATCTCAGGACATCAACTTCCACTGCCCAACATCAATGCGAGGAGTCTCAGGGGCGCTGGATTCAAGAGTCATCAATTGTGGTTATAAGTTTATAATAAAAACTTTTATAAATGTAAAAAGGACAACGCGTTTCATGCTACACAGAACTTCATCTGGTCTGTCAGTGAAATCATGAAATTATAACGTTACTCCACGTTTTATGTATAGTAGATTAACACTTAACTAATATAGAAATATCCCCCCTTTGTGTCACTCCAGTGAATGTCCTTTTAGTCGCACCCTTGTACACTGTGCGCCTACTCATGTTAGTACACATGTAAAATTCCCTGCTTCATTTAGATAGAAGTGCCCTCATGACAGCCAAAATATACGCTTGGGACCAACAATAAAATCTCCTTTTCTTAGGTCTTATATTGCTTTCAGTAGGATGAGCAGACCGGTGTGGATCATAAAATGTGAATACACAGCTGTGAATACACTCTGAAATGCTTTAACCCCTTAAGCCGAACGCCTGAAAAATAGTTAATGACCAGAATTTTTTTTTAGTTTTTGCCTCCTTGCGTTTCAACAGTTGTAACTTTTTTATTTTTTCAGTTTTATAAGGCCTCGTTTTATTCGAGACGAGTTGTACTTTATGGAGGAATAGTTTAAGTTCACTTATAAATAATTGCAGAATTAAAAAAAAAATTTAAATGTTTTTTTGAGGTTTTTTTTATTATTTTTACACCATTCACATTTCACACTTAATAACTTGTTAGATTAATTCTACAGGTTATTATGGTCGTGTGGATACCTAATATGAGTAGGGTTTTTTGTGTGTGTAATGTATGCACAATTATTTTTTTATTAAATATTTATTTTATTATTTTATTTTTATTATTTTTTTACACTTTTTATGTTTTTTACTTTTTTTAAATCCTATGAAGGGAGAACTGTGTTAATTTTTTTTTTTCTTTTACACTTAGTAATGTATTGGCATATTCATATATTTTAATACATTATAATCTGTGTCAGTATGACACAGGCAGTGATCAGGGCAACACACAGTCTGCCCTGATCACTGGATTCTTACACAGACAGCCCTGGGGCTACTCTAGGTCCCCAGGGCTGACTGTGCAGCCGTTCCCCGGGCTATGTCTGGTCACCGGAAATTCCGATCACCCGACAGAGCAGGGAAACCCTTTGATTGCGCTGCGGTGACAAACTGCGGCAATCAAAGGGTTAAAGCAGAGGTTTGCACCGAGCGCCATGAACTCCGATGTCTGCAGCGACGCCAAAAGACGTCAATGCAGATGATCGACCTGCACCAGCCGACGTCAAAAGACAGTGGACGGTCGTTAAGGAGTTAAATTGATTGACATTACCACTAAATAAAGTGTTGTATTCATTGTACAAACTGCAGAATAGCTAATTCCTATAATTTACTGTGGCTATGGATTTAGCCATTGTCGAAATATGTAATATGGTGATGACATGGCATCACTATACACACCTCAGCTCAAAACCAATTGACAGCAACAGCCTGCATGGCTCCTAATTGTTGCAGGTGACAGAAGCAAGAAGTAGGTGAACCTTTTTAGAATACCTGGATTTCTGCACTGATTGCTAATAATACATTTTCTGGTTGTTACCTCAGTCACACTTATAGACAAACAACCTAACAAAGCTAAAAATAGACAAACAGTTGTACTTTTTTGCTGAGCACGTTGAGTAAATGTCCACAATGCAGGGAGAAAATGGAAGTGAACTCTATAGAATTGCCGGATTTCTGTCTTGATTACTAATAAAATGTGTTTTAATCTTTAGCCAAGTCCCGATTACAGCCAAACACCATCTAACTAAACTAACACCACACAAACAGTTGTCAGTGTCTGTCTTTTATTGAGCACATTGAGTAAACATCCACAGTGCAGGGAGAAAAAGTAAGTTAAGCGCTAAATCCATTATTATAGAGATCCCCATTTAGGAGCTATTACTTCCACTAAATGTTTTCTGTTGCAGAAAATAAGATTTGCACAATGTTGAGGAGGAATTTTGGGCAATTCCTCCTTTTAAGTGTCAGTTCATTAATATTATTGGGATGCTTTGCGCACACACCCATTTTTAGGTCATACACTAAACCATGCTTTTTTGTGCTAGGAAAGAAAGTAACTTTTTTCCAGTGAAACAAAAATTTTCAGGGGTTCATTTGTAGTAAAGAGGTTGGGAACCACTACTCTTGTGCTATGCCTAAAAAACTGTTGTCTATTAATAGGGATGTACAGCAGAGGAAAATTAATCTTAAATGGGTCCAGGTGAGAAAAATAAAATTAAAAAGTTATACCTACCCACCAGTCCCCCACTGCTGGCTTGGAGCTCCTTGAGACCCACGGCTATGTACCTCTGGGTTCCTATCTTGATACACAGGAGAGTCTCATGCTCCATTGACTGACAAATGAGTACTAGTCGCTCCATTATTTGTTGGTTGAGAATCAGGAACTGAAGAGGAGCGGGTCACATGGAACTCCTGAGTGGCAGTGGCAGGAACAGAGAGGTAAGTTTAACTTAATTTTCTTTTTTATTCACCTTAGGCCAGTTTAAAGGGGTTTTCTCACTGCGTTTTAGCAGTTTTGCAGTTACTGTGGGTGGTTCTACAGCAGTGATAAGCATATTCCATTTCTAGCAAGCCATTATTCTGACAGTGCAGGAGATTATCTCTAACAATATTACAGATAAAGCCATGCCTTTCCGTCCTCACAGTACACCTACCTTTTGTTTAGTGAAGCTAATCTTATTACATATAATAGTTTGTTTCGAACTTAGTCTTATCAGTGGGCTGAAGTCACTCCCAGCTTTCTGCTCTCAGCTAATCAGATAACAGATGTCCCTGCTCTCAGCCAATCAGATAACAGACGTCCCTGCTCTCAGCCAATCAGATAACAGACGTCCCTGCTCTCAGCTAATCAGGTAACAGAGATCTGTCTGGTATGCAGGTAACCATAGACACCTGTGTGCACTTCAGAGCACACAAATTCTTTTATCTCATGACTAAAGTAACATCTATTCATCAATGTATTTAGAAAAAGTCTTCTGTTAACTGTCCCTTTATGTGAAAGCTAATCTTTGTAGTGAGAAAACCCCTTTGAGATTCATTTTCCTCTGCTGGAGAACAGATTTAACAATTACATAACAATACAAATACGTTAAAAGGCTCTTTTTGGAGAAGACCTAAAATATGGGGTTAGGATGTGGTTCCCATCAGGAAGCTTTCTACAGATCAGTATGTTATGGTATTTACATCTCAGGAGTCTGTAAGCACAGATTATCTAAAATGCTTAAACTATGCCCATCAAAAGGCCACAACTTAAAGGAATGTTCCTACTATGCACTGTGATGCGTTCCCACTATGCACTTTTTCATGTGTGATAGGCGCGGGTCCCACACCTATCTTGGGAATAGGCCCATCGTCTCGGCTCAGAATAGAAACCTGGCCATGCTTGTGTACGAATCTTCATTCTGTTCTATGGGACTTCTAAGTACAGGTAGACGGTGTACAGTGGTCACATCCCTTAATACAGGAAGAGACCACTGATGCAAGTCATTGGCTGCAGTGTCACATGACTGATGAATATGACATCATCAGTGGGGGACACCAGGGGAACGAGCTCTGCTGCAAAGCATCAGGTTTCACTAGCGAGTTAATTTTTTTTCTATTTTAACTCCTCCCCAACCAGCAGACAACCCCTTTAAAGAGTTTTTTTTCCAGCAGACAACCCCTTTAAAGAGTTTTTTTCAGCAGACAAGCCCTTTAAAGAGTTTTTTTTCCAGCAGACAAGCCCTTTAAAGAGTTTTTTTTTCAGCAGACAAGCCCTTTAAAGAGTTTTTTTTTTCCAGCAGACAACCCCATTAAAGAGTTTTTTTCCAGCAGACAGCCCCATTAAAGAGTTTTTTCAGCAGACAAGCCCTTTAAAGAGTTTTTTTTCCAGCAGAAAACCCCTTTAAATAGTTTTTTTCCAGCAGACAACCCATTAAAGAGTTTTTTTTTTTCAGCAGACAAGTCCTTTAAAGAGTTTTTTTTTCCAGCAGACAACCCCATTAAAGAGTTTTTTTCCAGCAGACAACCCCATTAAAGAGTTTTTTCAGCAGACAAGCCCTTTAAAAGAGTTTTTTTTTCCCAGCAGAAAACCCCTTTAAATAGTTTTTTTTTCCAGCAGAAAACCCCCTTTAAAAAGAGGTTTTTTTTCAGCAGAACAAGCCCTTTTAAAGGTTTTTTTTTCAGCAGACAAGCCCTTTAAAGAGTTTTTTTTTTCAGCAAAAAAAAGCCCTTCTAAAGAGTTTTTTTTCCAGCAGGCAACCCCATTAAAGATTTTTTTTTTCCAGCAGACAACCCCATTAAAGAGTTTTTTCAGCAGACAAGCCCTTTAAAGAGTTTTTTTTCCAGCAGAAAACCCCTTTAAATAGTTTTTTTAAGCAGACAAGCCCTTTAAATAGTTTTGTTTCCAGCAGACAAGCCCTTTAAAGAGTTTTTTTTTCAGCAGACAAGCCCTTTAAAGAGTTTTTTTTTCCAGCAGACAACCCCAATAAAGAGTTTTTTTCCAGCAGACAACCACATTAAAGAGTTTTTTCAGCAGACAAGCCCTTTAAAAGATTTTTTTTCCAGCAGAAAACCCCTTTAAATTGTTTTTTTCCAGCAGACAATCCCATTAAAGAGTTTTTTTTTCAGCAGACAAGCCCTTTAAAGAGTTTTTTTTCCAGCAGACAACCCCATTAAAGAGTTTTTTTTTCCAGCAGAAAACCCCTTTAAAGAGTTTTTTCAGCAGACAAGCCCTTTAAAGAGTTTTTTTTCCAGCAGAAAACCCCTTTAAATAGTTTTTTTTCCAGCAGACAACCCCATTAAAGAGTTTTTTTTTCAGCAGACAAGCCCTTTAAAGAGTTTTTTTTTCAGCAGACAAGCCCTTTAAAGAGTTTTTTTTTCAGCAGACAAGCCCTTCTAAAGAGTTTTTTTTCCAGCAGGCAACCCCATTAAAGAGTTTTTTTCCAGCAGACAACCCCATTAAAGAGTTTTTTCAGCAGACAAGCCCTTTAAAGAGTTTTTTTTCCAGCAGAAAACCCCTTTAAATAGTTTTTTTCCAGCAGACAACCCCATTAAAGAGTTTTTTTTTCAGCAGACAAGCCCTTTAAAGAGTTTTTTTTTCAGCAGACAAGACCTTTAAATATTTTTTTTTTTCCAGCAGACAACCCCTTTAAAGAGTTTCTCCATGACTATAACATTTATTATCTCTCCTTAGTACGGACCGTCAATGTATTATCGGGGAAGGACTAGTCACCACTTGTTGCACTGTACAAAGGAACAGATGTATTTAACATTGGGAGCGTTATGTGAGACTGCGTGGCTCTAGCTGCAGTACGCTCTGCAAATTTATACCAGCCATTACTATGTTATTGCACCAGCTGGGCACTTCTTTTTCCCCGGTTGGCAGCATCCCTCTCTGAATTGTTTGTCAGCATCACAGAGACAGGCAGAGCTGTTTCATATTTTATCTCTGTAATAAAGAATGAAAGCAAGCAGAAACAAATCATGCTGCATTATGCATCCGGCGCTGAGCATTATTACAGACTTATGCAAGTCATTGCTGGAATTGTACTCATTGAAATTCTATTTCACCCTCCACTAGCAGGATGCAGCTACTGAATATCTGCTCTGGATGTGCTGAGGAAAAGCACTTTCTGCTATTATAACACAGAGTATCAAAAATAGTAGCAATGTACTTTTCTAGACTATTATATATAAATTCGTCATTTTACAGTTTACACTTAGATATATTTTACATGGAAAGTTAATAAGATCTGCAAGATGTTTCTCTGTACTGATTTTCTGTTACAGTATATTTATACTCCAGAGCGGCAATCAGAATTCTGCTGGCTTCTCTTTGTCCTGGATTCTGACTCAGGTTTAAATCCTTTCTGTTTATATTCATAAAAAAGATCCTATCTTCGTTGGTATGAAAACTGTATCGGTCTAAAACTCACTTTTCTGCCCATAGTAACCTATGGGCAACAAAGTGAGTTTTAGACTTAAACCGGTTTCATACATGTGGCCCAAGGTGCGACATGTATGAACCTGGCTCCGACTTGCCAGTTCTACTTCCGTTTTTGTGTCTCACAGCACTTTATAAATGTGTCCCATTCTATCGCAAAAGTAGACTCAGCCAGACCACTATGAAACTGGTATGGATTTGTACGACAGTTTAGTGCCAGACTTTGGTACATTGTTAGTGAATCATACGCCCCCGCATAATTGGCATATTCAAAACTGTAGTGTCTGGAGTACAATTTGCCAAGTTTTGGGGTATGATGTTTCATAATATCCAAAAAACTTTTAAATGGTCCTCTATAAGGGATCTATAGTAAACTACACAACTAGAAAAAATATCCCCTTTAATAAAACATAACTTTTAATAATGTTAATAAAATGTAAACCCAAAACCTCTAAGGTATATCAAAATTACACAGTATAAATTAGGGATAAGACAACTCACCATCTCCCATGGACTACGTCGTTGTAAACGGAGCTATATATGGAGAAAAAATTAGTAAACTAGCCCTAAACAATATAAACAAATTCAAAAAAAGAGGAGAAAAGCCATAAAACTTCACTTTTATTATATCTTAATCTATAAAAAGTGAGAAGTAACTACGTCCCAACTGTACAAAAATACACAGACATACAAAAAACCCCTAGACTAGAAAGCCCTATCACCTCACTAAGAAAACTAAAAAAATCCCTAACATATATAACAGGTCGTTCACCCCGATAAGGGCGTTCCTGTAAGAGGACTGACCCTAAAAAAAAAATGACCCTATTAAGCCCTATGGTCCTATCCCAACATGACATGTTTCGATCATCCAATTGATCACATCAGGGGAAAAATTCGGAAGACCAATAAACCCTAGTGACTATCCCTTAGCAGAGCCCCCGCCCTGATAAGAGCAACTCTGCAAAAGTTACCCTCAATAAACTCCTCACTTATCCCTAAGGAGCTCCAAATAGGGAGTGAGCAAGTTAATAAAGGTAAAACAATATCCTAAATGCGTTGCACCAAAGACAGATAAGTCTTCTCATCAGTAGGTGTTTTCAATCGGGGGTAACCAAAAACAAATTCTACTAGAGAGGCTGATAAGGCATGGTGTTGCCCATACTGTCAGTATAAAGTGGTTTAAAACATCTATAGAACAGGGTTACAACAGTTTGTTTGGCCCTATGAACGGGGTTGGGCCATTTTTTTGGGCGTGCTTGGAGCCAAAGTGACATAGCCTTGCTCAAAAGATTATGGATCATTGTATGCCAAAACTTGGCGCATTGAACGGCAGATATGACACTTTTGAATGTGCTAAAGATGCAAGGGCATGTCGCGCCAGGATTGTACGATGCGCCAAAAATGTGCCAAAGTTTGACACGAAAATGGTTTTACATACCCATACCATTTTAACATGGTGGGGACTTTTTTCTCCCAAAAGAAGGGGAAACTTTTCAACATTTGTGGGGCCCACCCCATTCTTTATGTCAGATAAAAAAACTTTTTAAAAAACAGGGGGTAGAACTGGCGAGTCGGTGTCAGGTTCATACATGTCACCCGAAATTTTAAAAAAAATGCAAATTATATTGGACACAAGTAAAAAAGTTAGAGCTTTTAGTCAGGGGGAAAAAGCATTTTTTTTGCAATAAAAAAATTATTTTAGCTCAAAAAAAAGTTTTAAAACCTTTAATTTTTAACTCCCCGAGTGCACCTCGGGTTAAAATAAAATTCTGCTGGATGTTCTTAGTTTTTAGGTCTAACTGCAGATTAAACCCCCCTTTTTTTATCATGGTTTAAAAAAAATTTTTCCCCCATATTGGTTTTAATTATGTAAAAGATAGTATTTGGGGTAAGGTATTTGTACCTTAGCTTTTATTGTAAAAATAAATTTATGGGGGACATGTAAGAAAACGGGTTTAGTGTAAAGGACTTTGTTGCCCGAGAAAACAAAGAGCACAAATTGAAATAAAAGGGGGAAAGCTCTGTTTGGGGTTTGTATGGGCAACAATAAAAAGTTTGGGGTCTAGACATTGGGGGGAGGGCCCAATATGCTTAAAAGGGGGGTTGTTTTTTTTGATTAAATGGTTTTTCCCAGGAATAAGGGGACAGGGAAAACAAGCAACTTTGTTTTTGGGGATGTAATTTGCAAAAGCTGTCTTGTTTTTCCAGTGCCCCTTATTTTCCCCTTTCTGAAAAACACGGGTTCCCCCAGTAAAAGGGCCGGTTTTCCTCCTCCTTTCTTTTAATTGGGGAGGGCCCTCAAATAAATTTTTATTCTGTCGGGCCCCCCCCCGGTCATTTTCCCACGGGAGGTGCTTTCCGCCTTTCCCCACTCAGAAGTAAGGGGCCTGAAACTTTTCACTATTACAAGCCCCAAGTTTTCAGTGACTTGAAACTGCTTCTACAATCAGGGGAAAACAGAAAGAATTGTCCCTCGGGCCTAATGTTTCCGCATAAAAGGGAAGGGGCCCCCCCGGATCTAGGATTTTTGGTTTGAGTTCATAGATAAAAAATGGATTAAACCCTTTAAAAAAACCTCCAGCTTGGAGGAAAAGGACCCAGTGCCCCCCCCTGAGTTCATAGAAGACTTTTCTTAAAACTGAATGCGGGCCCCTGGTGGGTTTTTTAAACGGGCTTTTTACAAAAAAAAAGACGGCAATTGGGAGAGGACCGGGGCTTTGGGGGGGGGGGTTAAAACACCTGACCTTGGGGGGTGAGAAAGGAAAGAAGTATTTCTTTCCCTTATTTAAAAATGCAAGCTGGGAGGAAGGAAAAGGGCCCCCTGGTTTTCGGGAAACCTTGAGAAAACCCAAGTTTTCAAAAAAACACCCCGAACTGATAAAGCGAAAAACTTTCCCCTTTTTAACGCGATTGCACCCCAGTACACGGGAAATTACTTTGGTCACAGGAAACCCCAAATTACAGCTTTGGTTTTGGGAAAGATTCATAGAAAAATATTAAAATTTCCCAAAAAAATACTTTTTAAAGCTACATAAAAAAATTATGAAGCTGAAAATAAGTTGCAGCATTTGTTCTTCTGCATTGACACCCGGAGCGGTCAAAATTTTTGTTAGATTTTTTCCCAGTCCTGGGTTTGAAACCCTTCAGGCTTAAACCCCCTTTTTGTTTTAAATACTTACAAAAGATCTTGTACTGTTGGGTTTCTTAATGTACTTTTAGCTTCAAAAAAAATTGCAGTATTTTTATTGTTCCCCCATTACTTTTCGGGAGCGCGATCAGAATTCTGCTGGATCTTTTTAGTTATAGGATCTAACTTTTACCTTCAACCCCCTTTTGTGCAAATGCCTGCAATGATCTTGTCCCTGTTAGGCGTCGTTCACACGGCTTATGTGTCCGCGGATTGGCGCCGTACTCCGTGCCGGATTTGCGCTGCAGTACGGCGCCAATCCATCGGAGTAATTACGGTAATCCACTGCTCTCATAGAGAACAGTGGATTCCGTTCGCAAAACCTCCCGCTCGAGCGAATCCGCGAGCCGTGGGGGGAGAAAGGGACATGAACATTATTTACGGCGCGTACGCGCCGTAAACAATGCATTGTCTATGGGGCCGGGGAACGGCGCCCCCGACCCGCTCCGGACCCGCCCCTTATTCACGGCGGATATGTGAGCGCAATCCGGCTCACAAATCCGTCGGGAATAAGCCGTGTAGTGTTTGATTTGGTATTATACCATAGTTTAATGTAGAAATCACTATTTCTTCCTCAATGCAATGCAGCAGTGTACAGTGCATTATATGGTCACGGCTCACCTGCCAGAACTATGGGTGTTGGTAAATTCATAGCAAATATCATAATTTTAAATGTATTAAAACTGCATAAGAAATAATGTAGCTCAAAACAAGTTGTAGTATCTATTCATCCCCGAAAACATTCCAGAGCGCAGAGCAATGCATGAGTGAGTCGCTGTTGTTGATGGAGTGCTCTTAGTTTATTTCTAACGGCAAACTTCAAACCCCTTCAGTGTATATGTCTATAAAGATCTTGCCCCTCTTAGTTCCAATGTAGGAAATGTAGTGCTAGAATTGGAGACTGTATTATAGTTTGATGTAGAAAACACTACATCTTCCTCAATGCAATGAGCAGAGGATTGCAAAAACATTATAGAGATGTTTTAGGAACATTTTATATCTAAGATTCCAAAGAGTAGATATGGCTACGCTATGCAGCTGTGAAGAAAGCCTACCAGAATGGGATATTCGATCGGTCCATGTTTCAGGAGATATACGCTATCTTTATCTAATTAACATTTTATGGACACATCTCTCCACACAATTCTGTGAAAACTTTTATAAAGGTACCTAATAATATTTTGCAGATGTGACATAAACATAAAGTCAGAAAGAAATATAATCGAATTGTCCTGTGAATCATTTATTGCCCAAGGAACGTATCACTTCTGCGGCTTCTTCTAGGTGCCAGCAACGTACATTACCGCATATCATTCCTGTAGAGTATGGAATAATGGTGCAATAAAAACCAGCAGGCATCAGGGGCATCACAGGGAAATTGGCACCTGCTGCCTTGCTGCACTAGGGTCATGAAATGCCCAGGACATGGAGGAGACACTGGGATGCATTGAGATGGAGAAGAAGACTTCTGCTCTGAGCCATGGTCGTAACTATACCAGTAGCAGCCATAGCAACTGCTCTGGGGCCCACTCACATGCAAGAACATTGTACCTTTATGTAGGGAGCATCAAGTTTTGTGGGCCAGGGGTAATTAAAGGCTCTGGGGGCACCAATTGCCAAACCTGAAAAAAAGGGCCCTCTCTACATGGTTGAATATTGATAATACTGGTGTAGTTGTATGTGACTGAGGGTTCTTTGAGCCCCCTCAGGCTCTTGGGCCCAGTAGTGACTGCTACTTCTGCACCCCCTATAGCTACGGCCCTGTTTGTGGCCTTCTTCTCTCCAGCACTACTATGCGAGTTCTTAGCTATTAGTTATTTATTTAAAAGGGTGTGTCAAAAGTACTAACTGATTGTCAGTCCGTCGGGTTTGATTCACAATAAAATAAAAATTATCCTGCAAACCAGCTCATTTCAGTACTGCGAACAGTCCTGGAGATCCCGGCTGATGGGGTCACCAATCATTCTGCAAGTAGCCCGGCAGCCAATCACAGAAAACAGCAGTCATGGGGTGCATTAAAAGGGGCATAGATGCACATGATGAGAACTTTATTCTCCATTGATACTAGTCAATGGTAGGACCACACATAGAATATGTGTACAGTTTTGTGGGACACCAGTGCTACAGGAAAGACATTGTAGAGCTTGAAAAGGTACAAATGGCGGGCAACAAAAATAATAAAAGGACTAGGTGGACTACAGTTACCAGAAAGATTATCAAGATTCACGGGTTATTTTGTGTTAAAGAAAAAGACGCGGGCTTTCGAGGGACATAATAAATATGTTTAAATACATCAAAGGTCATATAGAGATCTCTCCCTTGATTTATTCCTAACCCAGGGCTGTATCTAGAACACAGGGGGAATCAATACTATGTCTTGAGAAAAAATAAGGTTTCTTAACATAAACATAGAAAGGATTCTTTACTGTAAGAGCATGAGACTGTGGAACTCTTGCCAGGAGGAATTGTCATGAGTGAAAATTACAATAAAACATAGTTCAAAACGGGTTTGGATGCATTTCTGGAGGTAATAAATATAACCAGTTTATAGTGACCGGATTCTGGAGAAGGGTCTGGATACATTTCTAGATGATTAATAATAATAACAAGTTATTAGGACTGGGATTCTGGATGAAGGTCTGGATACATTTTGATGTAAACAAGATGTAAACATAGTTATAGTGACCAGAGATTTGGAGAAGGATCTGGATGATTTGTGGAAGATAATAATATATACAAAGTTATAGTGAACCGGGATTGCTGAGAAGGGTGATGGATACACTTTGTGTAGATGTAATAAAGTCATAACAAGTTATATTGACCAGGATTCTGGAGAAGGGGTATGGATACATTTATAGTGTAATAATACTAACAGTGCTTATAGTGGACTGGATTCTGGAGAAAGGTCTGGATAACATTTCTAGATGTAATATATTATAAACACGTTAAGTGGAATCCAGGACGTGTCTGGAGAGATAGGGGACTGCTGAGATAAATTTTATGATGTAATAATTATAACAAAGTTATAGCTGTACAGATTCTGAGAGGGGTGCTGGTTCACATTTCTAGATGTAGATAATATAACAAGTTCTTCTAGTGACCAGGAATTTCTGGAGAAGGGTTCTGGATACATTTTAGATGTAATTATATACAAGTCTAGTGACCGGATTATGGGAAGGGTCTGGATTAGAGATGGGCGAATTTCTGAAAAATCCGATTCGGTCACTTCGGACGAATTTTCCGACAAAAATTCGTTTCGTTCCGACATTACTTCGGCACGAATCGCGTTAAAAAGCAGCTATTTCCAGGATGCATAGACAGAGACTGCAGACGTGCGTGTAGAACGTTCTGTGCCATGATTAATTATGCAGAGGGGGCTTGGGTTTGGTCTTCATCAATGATGATTGTTTTAGTATGACACGCAGATGACTGACCGGTGCCGCTCTTAGAATCGCCTTTCACTAAAAAATTCCCTGGGCACTTAAGAGGGCAAAACTGACAAAAAACTCAAGCGGGATGTCGCCTGATAAAGTCATGCCAGCGAAAGGCTGGAAAAAAAAAACAAGCTGAGAGCTCAGGGTGGCAACATTGTGACAGAGTGTGGAGGGGACGGCGGCAGACACAGCGCATCGAGGTCAGGCAGTGGCCACAATGACATTCTGGAGCGGTGGCAAAACACGAAGGAAGCCACAGAGTGCACAATGGACCTGAGAGCGGAGGTCACGGCAGGCAGCAGTTATGAGGTCAGGCAGTCGCGCACAATGACATTCTGGAGGAGGCAAAACAGTATTAGGGCACAGAGTGGCAACAATGACGCACAGTGTGGAGGGTACGACAGCAGCAGCAGTATGAGAATCAGCGTGGCGCAATTACATTTCTGGTGGTGGCTCAAAAACTGATTTATGCTCCGTCGAGAGTGGCACATCAACACCAAGCGGAATGTAGCTGATAAAGTCATGCCAGCGAAAGCTGGAAAAAAAAAAAAGCTGAGAGCTCAGGTGGCAACATTAGTGACAGAGTGTGGATGGGTGACGCGGCAGGACACGCAGCATGAGGTCAGGGCAGTGGCACAATGACATTCTGGATATGGGTGAACAAAACACGAGGAAGCCACAGTGTGGCACAATGAAGAGAGCGGAGGTCAACTGGGCGCTCAGGGCAGCATAGTATTGATGGTCAGGCAGGCTGGGACAGAAGTGACATTTCTGGAGGGCAGGCAAAAACAGTATTAGGCCACAAGGAATGGCACGCAATGCAATGACAACAGTGGGAGTTGTGGTGGTCACGCACAGCAGCAGCGCAGTATGAGATCAGAGGTCTGTAGTGTGCGCAATGACGCATTCTGGAGGTGGCAAAAACAGTATTAGGACTCACAGAGTGGCAGACAATCACACTCTAGTGCTTTGTGGAGAGGTCACGACAGCAGCAGCATGGATCAGGCAGTGGCACAATGACATTCTTGGAGGTGGCACAAAACAGGAGGAAGCCCACGAGTGGCAAATGACTGCGAGGGAGGTCACGGCGGGCAGCAGCATGAGGTCAGGCGAGTGGCACAATGACACAGTGTGGAGGGCACGGGCAGGAGTCACAGCTGCAGCATGAGGTCAGGCAGTGGCACTATGACAAATTTGTGGAGGACATGGCAGCTGCCACAGCAGCAGCATGAGGTTCATATGAGTGCACAATGACAGAGTGTGGAGGTGGGTGGCATAACAGTCCTTGGTAAAGTGGTTGTGGTGGCAGTATGGAGAAACTGGCAAGCAGATGATTTATGTGGACATCAGGCGGGTGGCGTGGATCAGTAATGTTAGTGGCTGAGCATGTAGTTTGAATCCCAGACTCATTTCTCACAGTTTGGGTTGAGGTCGTCATGGCGATGGTAGTCTGACGCCTAAGGCATGGCCTTTGTGTGGAAATCCCCACCTGGCCGTCCACGCTGATTCATATTGCAAGGTCAGTCGTTACTCATTTCCCGTGGTCAAGCGGGTTCTCCTTGGGTGTAACGATGGCCCCCGCCGCACTGAACAAACGACTGATGCCCACACTACTGGCCGGACAGGATCAGCTTCTCCACTGCTAATATCGGCAAGTTGCGGCCAAATCCAGTTTGGCTGCCCAGTAGTCCTCAAGCGGGATCTTCTAATGAGGTGGCAGAGTGCTGTCCAAGTAGCCACAACCTGTTGGTTAGGGACCTGCTCCCAGCTCCTGCTGCGCTGCTGACTGCTTGGCGACTGCCCTCCTCACTAGGGGAGTGAAGGAAGCTGCTATCAGTGACTCCAGACTTAGGTTACTACTAATTGGAGCTGGGTACTGCTCCTAACCCCCCACCTTCCCCAGCAGCCGACGGCAGTAGTACGTGGCGCTGAGGGAACCCCACGGTTCAGACCTGTAAGAGGAGGGACGATGCCGCACATAGGCAAGCAGCCACTGATTACGGTTGGATTTCCTATTGTATTTGAGTTTGTCTTCCTCTCAATAGTGGGAAAAAGGCTCCCATTTTGGACCGGTAGCGAGGGTCCAATAGGGTGGAGAAGACAGAAGTCATCCCCTCTGCCGGATGCTGTGACTTTTCGGCTGTCATAGCAGCAAATTAAGCATGCTAGCGGGCAATCTGCACAAGTGACACGAGGCGGGCCTCCCTAGCCTCCATTTCCACTGTATACTGCCACGGTTGCTTGGGGTCATTGGCCTCTGTCTTCCTCATCTCCATCTACCTCCTCCAGCTGCTCCTGGCTCCTCCTCTCTTGTTCACCTGGGTTAGAAAACCCACTCATTTCACCAGACAAATGCTTCTGCTCCAATGACCTTTCATCCTCCTCCATTCGTCCCACCGGATCATGTGGCCACGAGATGTAGTCGCCACGTCTTTTCCTGTCCCCTGCCCAGACAATTTTTTTCAGCATCCTGTTTCCAGGACATGAAGCAGTGGAATGATGTTATTGCATCCCGTAGTGCCTGCGCGGCTGGACAAAAACAATCGCCTCCTCGATGGCTCAACAAAACGGGCAGGTGGTGTCACGCATGAGCTTCATGGCTGACATCAAAGTTACAACAGGGGAGTACTTCTGTCTGCCTGATCATCAAAAATCGTTTAATGGCCTTTTCTCTGTTTCATACAGTCGGTCCAACAAGTGCAGGCAGGAATACCAGCGGGTGGAAACATCGAATATCAGAGTGTGTTGGGGGACGGCGTTCTGCCGTGAACTCGAGGAGGGTTGTACTGGCTTTGTAGGAAGGATGAAGTGCATGCACAGTTTCCTGCGCCATTTTCAGAATGTTCTGAAGATCGTTTGAGAAAGACTTCAGGAACCTTTTCACAACCAGGATTGAACACTGTTGCGCCATGGCAGGCGCATGGACCATCCCTCCTCGGTGCAGCAGCGGACACCATGTTCCTCCCATTGTCCGTCACCATGGTTCGATTTTCTGTTTGGCGCGAGAGGAGAAAGCCACACATCGATTTCTTGCTGCCATGACGCGGTGCAGTTCCTCCCCGTCTGTGATTCGATCTGCCGAGGCAAAGCCAGGTGTAGAACTGCGTGACACCGCTGTCGCCAATACACATGTGGTTTGATGGTAGCAGTACTTGTGGAGGCTGAGATGGTGGTGGTGGTGGAGGAGAGGAGGCGGACATTGGCGCAGGTGCAGACAAGTTTCAACGTGGAAGGAGGAAGAAAGCGGGCGTCTCCTGTCCAAGATCGTTGGATGGGTTGGTGTGCCTGGGCTGAAGAACATATCACCCAGTGAGGACAGTTAAAGGGACATTGTACCTGCCCTGACCGTGTAGTTACAGATTCCAGACAATCTGTCGCGCTGCCGTGCACGTGCACCTTGGAAGACAACCGATATAGGCTCAAGGCAATGACCCACCTTCTGTTCTCATATTTATGAAGTGCTGGTATCGCCTGTTTTTGGAAATAGATAATTACGGTCTTGGAACTCTCCATCTTCGGCTCGGGCACAAGCCATTAGTTATCTGATACGGTGCAGAGTCACCATTTGGAAAGGCGAGGAAGCTGCCTAAAGTACCAAACAAACTTGGACAGATGAGCACGGTCAGCTGCTGCACATTAGGAATGGTTGGACGCATACTGTTGTCTCTTTGCAATCGCCTCGATCCTTCTGCAAACGAATGCTGGCGCATGAGTAGCGAGGAGCAGGAGCATCTGGACAGGGAGATGATGTCAAAGAGAAACAGCTCCCTTCTGCAGAGGTGGGTGGTGGCCTTGAACTGGCTGCAATGGCATGCTGAAACTGCGCGCTGCTGGCTGCTGACGGCGGAGGATGGACCACCACATTGAGCCACGTTTTTCCCAGGCCACCGGTTGGTGACGACTGCATGTGTTGACGCAGGGGCCGTAGAAGGGGTGCCAACGTTGCTCCCTGGCCACGCTTCACTTTCTGCCCACAGATTCTACATATACGACTATTCGGCTCCTCCGGTGTACTTAGCAAAGAACTCGCCACACCGATCCGAGTATTGGATTTTTCCGCAATGCTCCGCTCATCTGAGTGTACTACTGGCACCGCTGCTCGCTGAGCCCCTGATGCTGCTACTTCCCTTGGACCTGCGAAGCGGGTGTTTACCCGTGGAGGACCGCTTGGCTCCAAGACCTCACACTGCTTGCTATCCTGCTGAGCTCACGGCCACTACGACCCACTTGCTGGCTGCGCGGGATGCCTGAGCGCGCAATGCTGACGCCCTCTTCTCCTGACGATGATGATAGCCTTGCTCACTCGAGCTGCCCAAGTGCGGTCGGCGCTAATCATCATCTATTTGTGTTTCTTCTTCCACTTTGCTGTCTCATCACCAGGCTCTTTGTTGTCGGGCTGACCTCTCACAACATGACCTCCCATGCCACTCTCCACATCTATACTTTGCGCCTACTGCAAGAAGCAGGCGATATTGGCCCATTTCTTCGTGCCAGTAGCTGTGGGGGGTCTTGCCCTCCTCCAAAATTGTTAATCCTCGCTATATAGTGGCGGGTGGGCCAGGCACCATCATAGTAGATCTCTGATGAGGGCAGGATGGGACAGAGGCGGGCTGAGGACAGGGAGGGACGTGACTCCGCTACCGGGGGCCGATGGCAACTAATGGTTGTGTCTGAGGTTCCCACCGACTCTTGGCTTGGGTTGGTAGATGTCATCTGGGAGGAAGAGGTCATGACTTCTAGTCAACCAATCCAAGAACCCTTTGGGTTGCTGAAACACACACGGTTTTCGTTTTTTTTAGATTATTTAGGTGGATCGTTTTCTTTTTATTTTTGTTTTTGTAGTTGTCCTTTTAGTTCAATCGTTTTTGCCAACTTTTTTTTTTTAGTTAGTGCGTATAGTGGCTGGAATTTTTTTTACGTTTTTTCTTTAGTTTGTTTTTTAGTGGGCACAATGTAGAAATGCGTCTTTCTAAGAATCAGGAAATATATATGACAGCGGCAGTTGTGGCCTCAACGAGTGACCCCTGCTGCGACGTTCCCCTTGTCTGTGCTGTGTTGCGAACCTGGGGCCTGTTCCAGGAATGTTTGGTGCCACTGCATCGCAGGGTGCAGAGCCTGCCACCTCCTCTGTCTGAATTACTGTTTGTTCTAAAATGTACAGACACTGTTTGATGAAAGATATCCTGTATATGATAAATTACACACCTGTTATTTGTCTCCAATGAACCAGTAACAAGCTTGGGTTAACCCCTTGGATATGGAATTGTGCTCCACAAATGGCCAGGAAAGTTTACTTGTATGTGTCGTTTAAAAAACACTGTGTGTGTTTTACTAATGTATAAAAGCCAAACAGCTTAATTAAACCTTCGGATATGAATTAGGCTACACGGAAAAAAATGTATATATTTTGGCGTGAAAAAGGGTTTATGTTTGTCAGCACCACCAGCCAAAAACAACGCTTATTAACCCCTGGATGTAAATTGGCCAAAGAATTGAGCCGCATAAATTAGTTAGCTTTGTAGCGTGTTACAATGCGTGGTATTCTACGCCACACAACAAGGGATACAGTTGTAATTAAGACTTTTGCCTTGTGAGTAGGCTACAGGAAAAATTTTTATATTTTGGGCGTTGAAAAGACGGTTTATTTTTGTAAGCACACCATGCAAAAACAACGGCTTAATTAACACTGGATTTAAATTGCGCAAAGTATTGAAGCCGCACAAACTGTACCTTTGTAGCGTGTTACAATTGCGTGTTTTTACGCAAACACAAAAGAGATACACGTCTTGTATATTAAGAGCTTTGCTGTGTGAATTTAGGCTTACAGGAAAATTTTATTTTTTTTGGCGTTTGAAAAAAAAAAAGACGGTTTTCTTGGGTAGCACACCAAAAAAACGTTTTAATTAACCCCTGGATGAAATTGCGAAAATAGAATTGAGCAGCCAAAAATAGTGGTATTTGTATTGAAAAAAAACCTGTTTCCTTTAAATGAATACAACAGAACTGGTTAACCCCCATTGATTTTAAATTTATTTTGCAGCGCATTTGGACGAAAAACGGGGATTTCAACCCAATACCCCAAAAAATTAAAAATAAACATTAAGAAAACAGTGTCGGGAACAAGCGGGAAGAACACCCAAAATCGTATATAAAAACATTTTTTTCAGTAAAGCTATCAGCCGCGGCAGCCCTTTCCCGAGAGCACATGAGAGGAGTGTGAGCCCCCCAGCGTCGCGCCCGGACTTATATATCGGTGAGTCACAGAATCCCGGGGGTCTCGTTTGGGCTTCCCCTCTAAACATTAGCAGGTATCCCCTTTTTTCCTCCCGGGTCTTTCCCCAGTAACGCCAGTGCCGCAGCCATTTTATCAATCAAAAGCACACTTCTTTTAACCCGAAGTCCCCCCAAACTTCGACTTCTTTCCGAACCGAAGTTTTCCGAAATTCAAAAACGAATTCCATTTTCGTTAGAATCGATTCGCCCCTCTTGTTGGATACATTTCTAATGTAATAATGAAACAAGTTTATAGTGCCCAGGATTTGGGGGGGGCCGTTGATCCAGAGATTTATTCTGATTACCAGATTTAAGTCGGGAAGAAATTTTTTCCATAAAATGAGGACAATTGGCTTCTACCTCATGGGGGTTTTTGCCTTCCTCTGGACCAAAAACTTTAGCACAATGATGTACGGGGAGGACGCTGTTTTTTTTGGGCCTTTACAAACAGAAACTATTCCGTTTTACCAGAAAAAGGACCAATAAACTTGAATAGCTCAGGTCCACGGAAGACTATGGTGATGCATTGGGCTAAGTTTTAACCAGGGACGGGCGGGGGGGTATACAAGGAAAAGGTTTTTTTTTTTTTCCCACTCTGATGGACTGACAGATAATAGGTACCTTTGGAGCACTCCTTTAATTATCACTACTGATGCAGCTGGTTATGGTTATGGACCCATCTCAGTTTAAGGGTTTTGGGGGGAAAATTTTGGAGACTCCTATTGTTTATTTTTTAATACTGTATTTTTCCACCAAATTTTTTTTTCCCTCAAAAAATTTCCTCCAAAAAAAAAAAAAAAAAAAATGGGAAAAAAATAAAAAAAAAAAACCCGTTTTTTTAAAAAAAAAAATCTTTTCCCAAAAAAGCTTGAAAAGGTTTTTAAAGGTGGGGGAACAATATATTTAAAAAAAAATTTTGGGGGAACAGCATACCAAGAAAGTTAGCAAGATTAGGGTTTTTTTTAGTTGGGGAATAAGATGCTAAAGGGGAAAAGTAATAAAATATATAAATATATCAGGGGTCAATATAGAGATCTCTCTCAAGATATATTTATTTAGGAACCAGGATCCAACTGCATTAAAGAAAGAAAGGTCACAGTTTTCAGTGAAAATACACTGGGACACTCTATTTCTAGTTATTGTTGGAAGTCCCTACAAAATCGACTTAACAAAATTTAGAAAATTCCCAGTTTAAAAGAAAACTCTAGTCAAAATTGATATAAAAACACAATACGTTTATTCACTAGAGTCTCAAAGAAATCGTATCACTGCAAAGAAAACTCCATTTTATAAAAGAAACTTTTTTTTTTAAAACCTTATTAGCCCCCGTTTTATCGTTTTTTTTTTTTTGGTTATTTTGAGCGGAGATATTTTTTTTTCAGGAAACCAAAAAGATCCGCGTTTTTTTCCGGACACCATGGCACATACACATTTTCTCATGCTCCACCCCTGAGGTTCCGCATTACTCACTGCACAATATAATCGTGTCTGGAATTTCTCATTGAGTGTAATCATCTTTTTTTGGCTACTATATAGCGCTTTATGTACATCACCATGCAGAGGTACACACAACATGGGAAATGGTGTCTGATTATAAAGGGGTCAATCTAATGCCTTGCACTTTGCTGTTTTACAATTCAGTGATAACGCCAGGACTGTATCTTTTTTGTCTTCGCAACAAAAGGAAAAATCACAATATTACTCAGTCTCTTCATGACTAACAAAAAAATAATTGAATCCTCCACGGTGGGAATTTTTAAAATAGCAGAATAGACAACAGCCAGCTCGGTGCAATGTGTAAATTGATTCTGGAGGGCACAGAGACAGTTTCTAAAAATACTCGAACAATTTGCTGTGAGATTCTATCAGTGATGGTACTAAGGGAAACAATGCAGAGTCAACACAAGAAATTTTTACAAATTTAAACGATAAATATATAAAATATTTACCCTGACATATGATTATCTTACAGTACTGAGGAAAATTTCGGCCCCCACCTATTTCCTTAATGGGAACATAATGACTTGACCCTGATCCATATTCTTTTCTTCTTGGTCTTTTTTATTTTCTGATTGTAGATTTCAGTACTGTTCTCCCTATAGGATTATGGGGTGGCCATATTTCCTGAGCTGCTCTTAACAGCATTTAGAGAGATGCTTTACAGCAGCTTCATGGACATAGGAGCCTGTGAACAGGAGCAGACCCATTGACTTCTATAGGAGAGTTTTCTAGGCTCTGTGACTTGGGAAGAAGTCAGAGCGCAGGGTGAGGAGAGGAGGACTGTGACATCTCCGGGTGACTGGTTGATCCTGTGTTATCTGTACACATTGGTGTTATCTTTCAGTGTAATCCTTCCTGTGCTGATAATGAGGAGACTGATGAAATGTTTCCTCTACAGAACAGAAAGTGTCAGACTATTATTAGGTCTGGTGGCCAAAGTGAAAACTGAAGGATTTATTTTTTAAATAATGATACTGATATAAAAATATTTTTAAAAAAACACAACCACAAATTCTTTGAAAATGTGTTTAACATAAAAACATAAATTAACAATAGGTCATTTTCTGAGGACACATTCCCTTTAACCCCTTAAGGACCTTGCAATTTTTTTTGGGTGACACGTTTGTTTTTCCCTCCTCGCCTTCCCAGAGCCATAACTTTTTTATTTTTCCACCTACATAGACAAATAAAAGCTTTTATTTTGCAGGACAAGATGTACTTTCTAATGATGTTTTTCATATTACTATGGAATATACTGGGGAACCGCAAAAAAATTCCAAGTGGGACAAATTGTGAAAAAAAACATACTTGCGCCATATTTGCGGGTTTTTTGCTTTTACGGCGTTTAATCTTCGGTAAAAGTGATGTGTTACCTGTATTCTACAGGTTGATACACATCCACCAATACCAAACATGTACGGTTTCCATTATGTTTTGGTGTCGTAAAAAAATTCCAAACAGTTTCTATTTTTGAAATTTGCACCATGGCGCCATTTTGTGCGACCAATAACTTTTTTGTGCTAACACCTATGGATGTCAGTGAGCTGCATTTTTAGAAGGCTGAAGCATACTTTTTAATGCTAGCAGTTTGGAATGCATGCGACTTTTTTGATGACTTTTATTCCAATTTTTATGCGACATAAAATGACCAAAAAACGCAATTTTGGAGTTTGGAATTTTTTTCTTCTACGGCATTCAGCATACGGGATAAATGATGTTATAATTTTATAGATCAGACTTTTTGGACGCGGCGATACCAAATATGTGTAACTTTTTATATTTTATTGTTTTTTTGTAAACATGGGAAAAGGGGGTGATTTGAACTTTTAATACTTTTTTTTTTCTTTAAATTATTTTTCATTCTTTTACGGCGTTCAATCTTCGTAACAGATGGTTATCTAAAGGTTGTTAAACAAACCAACATGCGGGCAACGATTGCATCCCTTCATTTTAAACCCTTTTTGTGCACACCCTACGACTCTAGCTGCTTTGCGCCTGGAGGTGGAAGGTGCATGCACGCATGCTATTCCATTGCACATAAAGCCACCTTAGGACTGGAATTACTCTACGATCCTAGGGTCAGTTAAGTTAAGATGTTCTCCGTTACTGCAAATTTTTCTCACTTAATGGCCCTCATTTACTATAGCTCTCTAAAAGTTACAGGGCAGAAACTTAAAGGGGTTGTCTCGCTACTATGATTGGGTTTTAATTAAAAGATCTTTAAAAAACAAGCAGCTTTGCAATATATGTTCATTACAAATGTCCTACTGATTTTGAGTTATCCCTGGTAGTAGGAGTGTATCAGCTCCTCAAATCACTATAGCCACCGACCTGTTGATTTTTATCTCACTGGCTGCCAGTGCTGGTGACTCATCAGCTTCTCAATACAGGTCAAACACAGAGCCCCTCCTGCACAGTATGAGGCCACTTGTGATGCTTCTGTAGGGGAGGGGGAGGGCTCTGGCTTCTGTGTATTTGTTGCTGTGCTGCCTGGATTAACCCTGTGTGTGCCTGCTCCCTCCTGCACTCTACACCGAGTGAGGAGAGCAGAGGAGAAACTGCTCTGTTGTCAGTAGGATGTGATAGCAGTGAAGTGTGTTGCTCTGTGTCTGTGGAGCTTTGCCTATACTGAGAGAGCAGATTAGGGGGGCATGTGAACAGTTCATATCCCTCCCTGCTCTGCTGTATTAGTGACACATGTGATTATAGTAACACACTTCACAGCTGCCCTGTGTCTGTTCTGATGGGACAGTGGGTTTTGTTTGTTGCTGCTTGAGATGTCCGTGGAGATTTGTATGCTAAGCAGGGGGTATAGGAACCTTTACATCCCCCCCTGCTCTGCTATTAGCATACACAGCTTCACAGACCTCTGGCTCCATAGCCACTCATAGATCAGCCTTCTCCCTGCTGTCTCCTGACTCTGTGGAGAGGAGCAGCAAGAGCTTGGCCACAGCAGCACAGTGCAGCTGATTCAGCAGTGAGCAGCAGATCTAGGCAGTCACACACAGGTTTAACCCTAGCAGCAAACCCCCTCGCCCTCCCTCTGCTGTATAGAAGTTACTGCAGTCCTAGGCGGAGAGCTGTCTGTGTGCTGAGGGGAGAGGGGAGGAGAAGAGGCAGACAAGAAACACATCCCTGAATTCAAAATTCCTATGGTGCCAGACACACTGAGGTAGGCTGAAAGCCTGTAGTGAGACAACTCCTTTAAAGGGTGCATGTATGATTTTTTGGCGCTTAGACGGCAATTTATATGTGCATTATAATGGTATAGAATGTGCCTTAATTTATGAACCCGTTCTACAGCATGTCATAAATCAGGCACATTCTACCGCAAAGACAACAATTCTGGCTCAGGTAAACCACTTTGAAAGTGCTCTCCCTGTTCCAGCAATATTGCGCCTATTTTTGCCGTTCTCCCGTTCATAAATGTGTAGAATCGTACGGTTCTAGTGCGCTCCGCTTCCGCACGCCCCCCGATATCAGGCACATTACAAAGTACCGCGGGCGTTCTGTAAAGCGCCTGATACTGGCATGGGAGCATTTTAAAAATATAGCCGCAGCCTCGTTCATACATGTCGCCCGAACAGTCCAAAAACTGCATCAGATTTATCACAGTAGCTCCTGTTGTTCGATAAATGTGGCGCATATTTAGACTTGCCTAGTTTTTTAGATCATCTATTATTTATCGTTCTTTTGACAACAGAATTTTGGCTCATTTATGGCACATGTCACATCGTGGTCAAGCACCTTTTTCAGCAAAGCCATACAAACTTTCAGGAAGCCACAACCTTATGTTGTAAAGTTGTAAAAAGAGTCTAATGCCCATAATAAATAGGTCTGCACTGCGACATGCTGCAGAAAAATTGCACCACATTTTGCCTCAACCACAAGATTAAATGAAGGCCAACGTGTGCTGAATTTTAAACTAGTCTTGACATAAGACAATTAAAATTTGAGCAAATGTAGGTTTTTGGATCATTGCTGCATCTACTATTGGTATAACCTGTCTCTACCACTGTGCCATCTCCTTTGGTTATAGTAGAGGCTGCAGCAACATTTGCAGAACTTACCAGTGCAGTGACAGTTTGGGTTTGGGAGGTGCTCTGATGGTTGCTGCACTGGGTCCTGATACCATTGTGATGCTTTCTAGGATGCAGTAAAGTGGTACCAAGCACTAAAGAGGAGCCAAAAGTATTTGCAGGAATCTTTGGTCTTAAAGGGGTATGTATTTTTTATTTTTTTAATTGAGCACCATGAGCTTAGTATATGTCTTTCATAGGAACCGGACAACCCCTTTCATAGAGTGTCTACACTGGGGTCTCATTAATTTAGGGAATTTGGTCTTGGATCTTAATTAATTTAGGATTCTTGTCTGAGGTTTGAATAATTATGACTGAATCTGATTCGATCTGCTCTGGTGTCTCAATTTATTGCAGGGGCTGTTTCTAAGATCTGAATTTTTTAAGGAGTCCGGTAGGTGGTCTAAATCATTTTACAGGTTTGGTCTGAAGTCTGAGGGAGCAGATGTAAACAAAAAGCGAGGGACAAAAGCTGTCTGGGCAGCAAACTCTGAATTCTTCAGTATAAGTTTCCTGGGTGGTTTGGGCCGACTGGATAAAAAAAAAAAAGAAAAAAAAAAGGAAAGAACAACTCCAATAAGAGAAAACTGTAATCTTTAAATCACTTAACCCCTTTACGTCACGTGGTCATAATAATATGGCTTTTCATTTTTTTTCTTTCCCACCTTCCAAAAGCCATAACTGTTTATGTTTCCATCTACATAGACATATGAGATCTTGTTTTTTGCAGGATAAGATGTGTTTTAGTAGTGCCATTGACCACCCCCCGTATGTATAGAAGACATGTGTGTGGTTGTCTTATCAGTATTTTTGCATTTTTACAACCCCCCTTGTATGATGTTGTGGCTTTTCTGCATACTGGTGTGAACTGGTACTTATTCAATGTACAGTTTTTTATTATTCAGTTGCCCTCCTAGTGAATGGGTGTGTGAGCTATTGCTCATTAGTTATCTGCAACTGTTATATTTCTCCCAAGTAGCACTAGGGATTATATTGCCTCCTACTGGGATCAGTCTATTATCCAGCCGTTGTGCTGTAAGTTTGGCCTTGTGTTTGTGTTGTTGCCATTGACCGTACCATAGAAAATACTAGGAAACCAAACAAAAATTCTAAGTGAGGTGAAATGTGAAAAACAAAAATGAACTTGCTCCATGTTTATGGAGGTTTAGTTTTTATGACATTCACTCTTTGGTATAAATTATATGTTATCCGTATTCTGCCGGTCTATGAATTTCCATTGATAACAAATATATAGGATTTTTGTTATGTTTCAATACATTAAAAAGAGAAATTATTTCTTAAATTTGCATTGCAGCACCATTTGCTGTGATCAATAACTTTTTTATTTTTCTACCTATTAACCTGAGTGAGTTGGAATGGTTTATGAGCTTAATTGTAGTTTATTGCTACCATTTTGGGATACATATGACTTTTTGATCACTTTTTATTCCAATTTTTAGGGGATGTGAAATAACCAAAAAAAAACAAAATTTTTGCATTTGGAACTTTTTTGCCTTCTATGGTATTCAGCGTATGAGAATAATAATGTTACATTTTAATAGATTGGAGTTTTATGGAGGCACCGATACTAACAATGTGTAACTTTGTACTTGTACATTTAGTTCCGATAGGGTGCTTGACCAGTAGGAGGCTCAATCACTTGTACATACTTCTACGTTGTATAAATAATGCAGGAGGGTGTACCAAGATGGCGGTTCCATTACTGCCTGAGGATGGAAGTAAAAGAATCCTTAAAGGGGATGTATCGCTTCATCAGTTCGGCTGTTCTCTTGAAGCTTGATTCTCTCAGTTCCTGAAATCCAGGGGCGTTTCTTCCCCTCCCAGCTGGGTGTTTCTTAACTGAAGGGGAATGACATCAACACCCCTTCACTGTTCATGCTGGCTCCCAAGTCAGTGTGCTCCCCCCCTCTCTGAGTCTACATGTCACTGTCCTCTCCCTATGCAGTCTTATTTTGTAAGAGCTGTTTACATACCACAGGCCTGCATTCAGTCTAGACAGTTTTCTATGAACTCAGAGCACGGATCTCTTCTCTCACAGCTGGAGGTTTGTTATAGTTGAATCCAGTTTTCTATGAACTCATCCACAGCACAGATCTGTCTCCCTTCTATGTTTACACAAGGCATCAAGGCACAATTCTGCTGTTTTCTCATTGTAGAAGCAGCTGCAGTGTCACTGAGGAGCTGGTGGCTGTATAGAGTGAAATTGTTGTCGGCCCCTTATTCTGAGTGAGAGAGGCAGGAATGCTCACTCCCATGAATATGACCGGGGGCCGAACAGAATGTAGAGCCGGCAGCCAATGAAATGCAAGGAGGTGGGATCCGACCGGCACTGGGGAACTGTGTTTACACAAAACGAAGATAAGGGAGACAGTGAAAACAAGACAGCTTTGCAAACGATATTCTATTGCAAAGTTGCTTGTTTTCACTGTCCCCTTCTTCTGAAGACCATTTAATGAAATGAAATGATATAACCCCTTTAAACTTTCAGCTGCCATGGTAACCAATGGGCATTGCTTGATCTCGTACTGGATGGCTGATTGGAGTTAGGGACGGTGCACTTTCCTCATTCATTTAGACACTGAAGCCACGCCGGCCGCAGCATCTAGGGGGTTAAACAGCAGGGATCAGAGCTGGCTTTTTATTTACTCTTTTTAATGACCACCGTTTCCATATCTAGTTTCATATAACTTTATTGAAGAAAAATAAAGCTCGATTTCATATGCAAGGTTCACGCTGTGAACAGACCTTTCATCTCCCGTATACGTTTAGATACCTACTAGTAGGTTTCCAGACATATAGGGCTGACAAGAAGAAGTTGATAGTCTGAGTTTATCCTTACTGAGAACATTACCCATTTAGAGGGAATTCATATAATGTGCAAATATATAGGATATGTGTTGCAGAAACAATGTTCGTTTCATAAAACATAGAAGAAATGAATGAGGAATGCATCAGCACCATGGTTTTTAACTGCTTGCACATCCTCAAAACAAACAGTTAAATAAGCAAAGCCAACCATGGGATCCTGGGTATGTTTCTTGTATTCCTGGGACAAACATACACCACCAGGGGCCCCTACACTTGTGCGGTCCCCGGGCAACTGCCTAGTGTGTCCAATGAAAGAGATGGCCCTGCATGTGACTTCCTTCATGAGCCACGCGCTGCTGACATCGAAGATAGGAAGTGGTCATAATAATGTGACTCAACTGTGTATTTCGTCCATTTGATTTGGAAAATTACATGCAAACTAGCACATAGCACTGGACCATTGTTAGCATTAAGCATGATATGATGCATAAGTTTCTATTCCCCTCTGTATGGCGTGTATGGAAATGACGGCCGCCACCCCCAGTTCTAATCTGGCTGTCCCTATTTCCAGGATTAGTTCCACATTAGATACCAGGAGACTTCAGCCTTCATACATATTTATTGTCTATAAAAAAGGCCAATAAACCCCATCTCAGTATCTGTCCTATGGAAACGACATACAGGACAACTCCTAGCAAAGCAGCTAAAGTAACAGTGGCCACACAAAGTTACGACTATGTGATATGGGAAATAGGTCCTGCTAATTATCCATCCAAACCCATAGAATATAAATAGTGCGGCACAGATCTGCTATTCTCACCGAGCTCAATAACAAAGAAGGAGACAACATCAGTCATGCTGCTGCCTCTCCACCACTGATAAAGCTGCCGTAATTTCCTATGAAGAAATATGGGCTTTGTTATTAATTAATCCGGCACGCTGGGAGGATGAACTGTATCCAGGCACGGTTCACAGTCTGTTATGCGGATTTATGGTGCAATCATCGCATGCCAGTCAATGGAGGTGAGTTACTAGATGCAAATGTATGGGCAGCGAAGAGCTCCTATAGCTGACCCCAGGGCTCCAGGTGACATGGGAGAAATGTTGGGTATAGCAGTGGTTTTCCTTACTTGACCAATAAACCAGTCGCTATGCAAATCAACCTTGGTTTTGCTACTATTATTGGGTGGTTGTTGGTTTTTTATAATTTTTTAAAGTTCCCCTTTGTGAGCTCTGATAGCACAGCAGTGAGAAGATTGCTTGATGGCCCTTTTACCTGGTTGGCTCTGGTCTAAGAAGTGTAAATTTTATCAGCAATAACCTGAAAAGTATGAAGGGCTCCCCCACACTCCATCACCAGTACAGAATAAGACTTCTCTATTTTCCTTTCATGTATTGCTCAGAGTCTAGTATAATCTTATCTATCCCTGTGTAGAGAAGAATAGAGCAATCAACCTACTATTTGTATAGAGATAAGTAGCAGCTGAAGTAAAGCGAGCAGAGGTATGATTAAAGTATGATTAAAGACTGAGGTCAGAAACACGTAACCATCACTGCCTACCACCCATTTTTCTTATGTAGCATTGAATGTTTTTATGTCACAAGATATGAAATAAAGGATATTGTTCTATGAAGCTTGGAGGTGCTACTGGTTTCTACACCTTTTGGTGACAAGTGGGGAATTTTCATGTTTGGGACAGAGGGCCCCTGTGACTCCACAGACCCTCATATAGGTGAGCTGAATTTTTTCTTTTAAAAAATGTGTGCACAGGTGTTGTGATTTTTTTTTTTTGCAGGGTTTTTTTCACATTTTAAATAGTGTAATGGATCAGATGATTTCTGAAGAGAAAAACCGTACCCACCAATACATGCTAGAAAAAAGTGCATGAAGAAACACATGAAGCCTAAAATAAACATTCAGTTTTTAAAGCCTTAGGTAAGAAATGAACCTTAGATAAGAAAAAGAGCACAGTCTGAATTAATTTAGGAGTCTAGTTTGGGACATCATAGAGGAGGGGACCCAGAACAAAGAGCCATTCTGTACAAGTGGCTTCCCTTCTGACTGACCCAAGCTATCTTTCTATTACAGAAGGCAAATAAGAAGGTTGCCTGTAATGCATTGTTAATTTAGATTGATGGGGTTGTCCAAGATTTGAAAAACATGGCTGCTTCTCCTCCAAAAACAGCACTGCACCTGTTCACAAGTGGTGGGATAAGCTTTCACAGGCTTTCTCTATTAGATAATGGGTTAAGCAGGACTCACAGGGTCTCTTTATAATTGGGTAGGAGAAGCAAGATTCACGGGCTTTTTTTTTATTGGGTGGGATAAACAGGTTTTTCTATAAGGTGAGATAAGCAAGACTCACAAGCTTTCTCTATAATTTGGTGGGATAAGTCAAGGCTCACAGACTTTCGCAATGAGTTGGTGGGTTAAAGGGTTTTTTTTTTTACCACAAAGTAAAATTGACGAGGGAAGCTTGCATATGAAATAATAAACATTTTCACCATTTATCATTATTAAAAATTCTGCACAGTTTTTGTTTTAGCTGCTCCTTTAGTGATCCATTGTTTACAGCTCGTCTCCAGGGGATACGACCAGGGCTGAGAGCTCCTCAGTCCTGGTCGCACATGCTCAGACATCACCTCTCCTCTCAGGTAGCTACTGAGTGTTCAAACCCCAGGTGCTGTCACTCTACTCCCGCACTCTGTCCTCCTTAGTAATTAGTTAAACAATGCAAATAAATAAATAAAAAAACCTCAATGAGGTCTGTGCATTGATGAAAAGAAAAACAAAAACAAAACACAGGTTTGGTTCCTGCAGGAATTTGAACTGAGGACCCTTGTGCTGTGAAGCAAAAACATTACCTCTCAGCTATTCACAGTGCTTTACATAAACAGACCTTTCTGTGACTAGAGCGAGGAAAGGCCTGGGGATGTCATCCTGCTGGGTCACATGATATGGAATTCAGACAAATCACGCCCCCTTCTGAGCACACAGAGCTGAAGAGCTGGATGCAGGAGGTATGAAATGACATTGTGGCAAAACCCTTTAAGCAGATCTCAAAGGCTTTTTCTTCAAGTTGGTGTGGTAAGCAGGGCTCACAGTCTTTCCCTACTAGTGGTGGAATAAGCAGGACTCAGACTCTCTCTATAGTTGGGTGGGATGAGCAGGACTCACAGGTTTTCTTTTATGAGTGGGAGGAAAAAGTAGGGTTCTATAAGTCTGGAATTTCCTTGTAGAGTTCAAAAATAGGAATTTGTTAGAACAATTGGACAATTTAGAAATTGCTAAGCAGGTGTCTATTTGGTGATATGTAATAATGAAAAATGAAGGATCTCCATGCTTATGTGCTGTGTCGGACTGGGTTGCCTAGAGCCCACCAGTGGAATTATTTTTCTGGGGGCCCACCAGTGGAGTTGATCCTAGGGCCCACTAATAGAGTTGATTCAGGGGCCACACCCTACAGCTACTGTATACGTCTCTCATACTCTGCCTCTGGCTTTTTGCCCCTTTCTCTCTGCCTTTCAGCCTCTCCCAAGGACATATATCCAGTCTATCCAGGTTCGCCATACTGAGGAAGCCACCGGGTCTTTCCCTTGTTCTCCTGAGGGCCAGGACGAGCCTGCATATGTCGATTTTATTTCTCTAAAACAGAAGAAAGATTTTGGTACAAGTGGGAGTATATCCTATTACTACTGAACTTTGTAAGTGTTTATAGGGTGAAACCATTTTAGAAGGCTTGTACATAATTTAGAACCTAGAATGGTTCCCTGATTAAAAAGCCGGGGTTAAAGTTCTCCTGCTGCCGGGACCTCCAGTACAACCTGGCAATGGGGAAGAACCTGGCACTGAGTGTTGTTTTCCACTGCAGTGGTGTCGCATAGGGCACATTGAGATCAATAAGGTGACTGTTTAATGAACAGGGGTGCCAAGTCCTCAGAGTGAGAGCGGCTCCTTGCAGTTATTCTCCATTTGTAATACATTTAATACTCTCATTGTGTGCATGTAGGTGAAGCATTATCTAGCTGCACACATCATTGCACTTTACCGTATTTTAGCTTAGTGCAAGGTGTTTTCTTTCTGTCATACAAAGCAGTTATTTAATTGCTGTAACAGGAGAAGAGGGATCAGGGTAACTTCCAGTCAGAAGCTGATGGAGAGCGATCACATGGAGCACTGAGCTCACATTGGAAAAACCAATGCTGCAAGAGCTATCAGATAAAAATAGATATTGATGATATTGATTGATGGAGTGATATCATCGCTGGCTGCAGATGTCCTTGATGTGTGGTGACTATTGGATTACTGGCAGAAATGTGCAGATGAAGAAGAGCTGAGTTTGTGAGATGGAGCAGACCTCTAGTTCTCATTTTCCACATCACAAATTCAGCTGTAGTATATCCCTGCTACATCTGTATCTGTGTGTCTCGGCTCCAAAGCTTTAACTGAATATCACCCAGGCACACTATAATCAGGGATGTGTCACCACCAGGAAACCCTAGGCAAATACAAGGGTACACTGAGATAAGGGGCTCATGGTTATTATGGGTAAGCAGACTGTAAGCTTGTCAGTAGATAGATTGGATGGATGAATACATAGATAAAAAGACATGACATAAAGAGATATTAAATAGATATAAGGTACATTGATGATAGCTAGATAGACAGATAGATAGATAGATAGATAGATAGATAGATAGATAGATAGATAGATAGATAGATATGAGATAGATAGATAGATAGACAGATAGGTAATCAGATATTGGATACACAGATAGACAGATAGATATTGCATAGATATAAGGTAGATAGCTAGACTAATATTTGATTCACTGGTGATTTTGCAAGTTTCTCCACCTACAAAGAATGTACAGTTCTGTAACTTTTATCCTAGGTACACTTCAACTGTGAGAGGCAGGATGTAAAAAATATCCAGAAAATCAAATAGCTTGTTTCTTAAATAATTAATTTGCATTTTATTGCATGAAATAAGCATTTTATCCAGTAGAAAAAAAAAAACAGAACTTGATATTTGGTACAGAAACCTTTGTTTGCAATTACAGAGGTCAGACGTTTTCTGTAGTTCTTGACCAAGTTTGCACACACTGCTCCAGGGATTTTGGCCCACTCCTCCATACAGATCTTCTCCAGATCTTTCAGGTTTCAGGGCTGTTGCTGGGCTACATTGAGTTTCAGCTCCCTCCAAAGATTTCGATTCGGTTCAGGTCTGGAGAATGGCTAGGCCACTCTAGGGCCTTGAAATGCTTCTAATGGAGCCACACCTTAGTTGCCCTGGCTGTGTGTTTCAGGCCATTGTACTGTTGGAAGACTCAGCTATGACCCATTTTCAATGCTTTTACTGAGGGAAGGAGGTTGTTAGCCAAAATCTCCCAATACATGGCCCACCCATACTTCCTTCAATACGATTCAGTAATCCTGTCTCTTTTGCAGAAAAGCAACACCAAAGTATGATGTTTCCACAACCATGCTTCATGGTTAGAGCAGTGTTTTTGGGGTTGTACTAAAAAGTACTATTTTGGTCTCATCTGACCACATGACCTTCTCCAATGCCTCCTCTGGATCATCCAGATGGTCATTGGCAGACGTCAAACAGGCATGAACATGTGCTGGCGTGAGCAGGGGGACCTTGTGTGCCCTGTGGAATTTTAATCAATGACAACGTAGTGTGTTACTAATGGTAATCTCTGAGACTGTGTTCCCCGGTCTATTCAGGTCATTGACCAGGTCCTTTTGTGTAGTTCTGGGCTGATTCCTGACCTTTCTCAGAATCATCTTTACCCTACATGGTGAGATCTTGCATGAAGCCCCAGACCGAGGAAGATTGACAGTCATCTTGTGTTTCTTCCACTTTCTAATTATTGTGCCAACTATTGTTGCCTTCTCACCAAGCTGCTATTGTCCTGTAGCTGATCCCAGCCTTGTGCAGGTCTACAATTTTGTCCTTGGTGTCCTCAGACAGCTCTTTGATCTTGCCATGGTGGAGAGGTTGGAGTGTAATTGTACATATATATATCTTGTACACATATAAAAAAAAATCCTCTTTTGCCTTCGACTGTTTATTGCCGTTTATATAGTGCTGCTGACATAGTGTTGTGTTTGCACTGTTTTTTTTTTTTGCCACTCCAACGGGCAAAAATTTGTTTTTAATTGTTTTGGCTGTGCTGACAAACTTTTGCTTTTTGGATAGTTTGCATGAAGGAGTGGCTAGGATCGGCACTTTGACCATCCACACAGACTGTTTTTAATCAGAGCAGAATGTAGCTGGGACCTGCTCTCCCTGAGAAGATGGAGGTCTCATCAGACACCAATTGAGGTAAAATGTCAGAGTAGGTTCCCTTCTGTATTGAGGTCACTTTGTTGCAGTAGATGGGTAATTACGTTTTAATCAGAAATGTGCGCTTTAATTTCATGTGTCCCAAAGTAGCAGAAATGCATTTTAAAAGAAATCCTGTATTCCCTTTGACTGTTTTCTTGGTATTTATATAGTGCTGTTGTTATCTATCTATCTATCCATCTAATATGAATCTATCTATATAGATTACATAGATTGATATGAGAAAAGATTGATATTAGTTGAAGAGATAGATTGATATTAGATGGAGAGATAGGAAGATAGATAGGTAGAGATAAATATAAGATAGACAGATAGACAGATAGATAGATAGATAGATAGATAGATATACTAGAAAGATAGATAAATAAATGGATATTTGATGATAGATAGATAGATAGATAGTTGATAGACGTAGATACATAGGAAGACAGATATGAGATAGATAGATAGATAGATATGAGATAGATAGATAGATATTAGATAGAAAAAGAAAAGAGTGAAAAAATTAGGGACAGATAGATATGAGATAGATAGAAAGATATGTAGATTAAAGATAGTGTTGAGAAAAAAGATAGATAAAAAATAGATATTTAGATATAATAGATATTAGATAGAAAAGATTAGATAGTGAAAGATAGATATGAGGTTTAGATATAGATAGATAGATAAGATAGATAGATAGATATGTTTAAGATAGATATGATAGATAGATAGGAAAATTAAAGATAGATAGCATGTGGTGTAACGTCTCCACCAGACTGGTGAATAACACATGCATATCTGATTGTGCCTAGCAACAAGCTGTGGGTGTGAGTGGGTTTATCTCATGTACAGCTGTCTTGTCTTGACTTCACTCACTGCACCCGCTCTTCCATCTGATCATGTCACTAGCATCAGACTATACTTTACTCATCTTGACAGTCCTCCCACAACGCCCAGGCTGGTATAGATTGCTGGGAGCAGACCTACGGCTCAATAACATCTTGAAGGTCATGAGGTACCTATCTGTGACTGGGTATACAGCCATAATAATGTCCTTGTTACATAATGGATCCTCCTGCAGCTACCTTACAGTTCCCAAATAGCTATTATTTATGGGTGAGAACAATTCTGATGATTCAGTACAGCCCGTCAGCAGAGTACAGGCCTGGGCTGGCAGCAGCCTACGTTCTGGCCATGAGAACCAGGCACAGTCATTTAGTCTGTTTCTGCTGACAGAGCTTGATATTCACTTGCACACTTGTTCCTTCCCGGGAAAAACCGGAGAAAAGAATTGTCAATTTTCCACATGTTTTTTAAGGGCGGCTCCTGCGGGAAGGAAGAAATGAGGCGGCCGGGCGGAAAAACCCGTGGCGAAATGTGCGGGGACTGCCGCACGGGTTTTCCATAGGAGCCCGTTGTGCAACGTTTGCGGCCAGTTTTTCAGACGGTCTGCAAAACCGCAAAACGTCTATAAAACCGTCCGCAAACCCGATGCTGTGCCGTGGGGACATGCCCTTACTGTACGTGTGTATCTGAATCTTGTGACAAGAACAGGGGCATAGCTATAGGGGGTGCAGAGGTAGCAGTCGCTACCGAACCCTGCAGCCTGAGGGGGCCCAAAAGCCCTTCTGCCACATAAGGAGATACCAGCATTGTAAGTGGCACATGGCAGCTGGGGGGCCCCATTTCACCTTTTGCACTAGGGCCCCAGAGCTTCATGTTACGCCTCTGGAAAAGAGCATGTTACGATAGAAATGATGGCTGCGTGGGAGGATATAGGCTAGTTCTGGAAGCAGAAGGAACACAAATTACAAGCAAGAATTGGTTTAGATGGTGTAGTATGAATAATAAACTACAGTACAAGTTACCAAGGATAACCTGTTGGTGTAAACGAGAATGTTTTGAGTCACTGCCAGCAAGCAGAGGTACTGAGAGAAGTAATGAATTGAACTGAGTGTATTAAAAATCCGCAGAACTTATCATTATAGGATAAGTAAAGGCAGAGAGCTATGATGAGCTGTGTGTCTAAAGCAATGATATAGATGACAGACACCCTTATTGCCCCATTGCCCTTGAATTTTGTTGGTGTTGTAAATAGGCCACATTATCTGTTCTTATTAGACCGGTGACTCGGGCTGGACCTAATTATTAATTCTCTGCCAACAGCAATTAGCTTATTAGCAGCAGTAGCCTAATGACATCATTCCTGCAGTTCTTGCCTGAGGCTTAGTAGTGGTCTCAATAAAACAGTCAACTCAGTTTTCTACGGAAAAATATAATGAGTCTTGAAGAATTTATTAAAAAAAAATACTGTCAAAAACCATCAAAGGGTTTGTCTCATTGTTTTATGGAACAGAATCCCTATTCTGACCTTACTGCTTCCAGCAAACACCAGTACACTATCAAAGGAAGTAAAGTACCTTAAAAGGGCAACCATTAAAATACAACCTTTAATTGGTCCATTAAAAGCAACTTAAAAGGGTTTTCAGAGCCTACTATCCACAGTTAGCTTCAGGCTCCCACTTCCTGTTCAGGCTGTGGGAGGTTCTACAGCGGTGACTGACATTTCAGTTCTGTTACTCCTAGCTGAGCCTGTAAGAGGGATATTGGTGATAGAGGGGTTTTAACAGTGGGGCAGAAGACTATAGTGCAATAAATGGTTAATTTTTTTCTCTAAGAAACATAAACAAGCTCCTGTGCTGCTGATAAGACACAGCAGAGAGTTAGGTCATCATCCCTGCCAGAGCTGCTAAAGCAGAAAGAGGTGGTTAACGGTCTAGGAAACCTTCTGTAGACCAGCAGAAGATAAGAACTAATAGAAAATATTAATAAATAATAGAATGCTACTTTAAATTATAAATAACAATTTGGTTTTTATTTAGGATAGATTTATAAATGGACAATTTTCTACTTTCTCAAAATTTCCCGCCCGAACGCGAGAAAATGAAGTTTTGAACTGGGAAATGACACTTACTGTGTTATTAGGGAGGTATAGTGTAATTGTGAGGCAAATTAAGTGAATTGAGTTAACAAAATACTATTTCCCCCAGAAAACACATACTTAAAGGGGTTTTGCCACAATCTCATTTTATACCTTCTGTATCCAGCTCTTCAGCACTGTGTGCTCAGAAGGGGGGGTGTGATTTGTTTGAATTGCATATCATGTGACCCAGCAGGATGGCATCACCAGGCCTTTTCTCTATCTAGTCAAAGAAAGGTCTGTCTATGTGTAGAATAAGTATAAATAGAAATTCATCCCAACCAAGGGAAAAAGGGAGGACGTGCGGCGCTCAATGGGATAAAGAACCTAGGATTTACTCCAGATTACGGTATAAAAAACGATTTATTTAAACTTCTGGAGGGAAAATATTCGCCTCCTCTATTTAAAAACAACAGAAGCCCTACGCGTTTCGCATCTGAACCGATGCTTCATCAGGGGTGCACTGTTCACAAACACATGGAATATTTAAAGGAATTTCCTATCTACAATTGGATAAGACAAGTGTCAGTCCACAACAAAAGGATGTGCAGTTCTCACGGGTGAGGATCCGTGCGGTTGGGTGTCTCAGCTGTCAATCCTAAATAAAGATTGACAGCTCTTAGAACGGAGGTTAGTTCGTGCGTATCAACTGATATTCAATTAGATTATACTATACTGTGCATTATTAGATCATTAGATAATGCATAAGGCTGCTTATTATAGCCAAGTGTGGAAATAGAACAGTTTATATTAACACTGTTACAAACCAAATATAAACTGTAAAATTTGCTAAACAGACAAACTTTTAGCAACAATACATAACAAACCTAGATAATAAAAACAGTAAATATCATACATATAAAACAATAAAAATTATAAAAAATTATGGCCGACGTGTATGAATCTCGCCGGGTCAGGGCGCACCTTTCTGCCAGTTACCCGGCGGAATCTGCGCCTGATTTATGTCGGGGCCGGGGCGCGCTCATACATACTATGTAAAGTCTGCCGCGCCTCGCCGGTGTGTTAGGCGCAGTGCAGGACTTAGGCGCCGTGCGGGGCTGCGCCGAAAAACAGTTCTGATGCGAGACAGGCTGGAACAGCGAGAAATCATTCCAGATGTCGGTGCGGAGTATGAATCAAAAATCGGCTTTATAAAGGCGTTCAACATTCTCAGGAAAAGAGCTGAAACCTAAAAAATAAAAAATACATAAAACAAAATCACTTTCCAATATGATAATTCAAGAATTAGGATATTGGAAATTGCCGGGAAATACAGTAATTCAAATTCAGAAAGCTATTCTCATTGGTCGGCATAAACCGGCCAATCAGAATAGGAGTGACAGTGAACCATTAAAACCTATGGGGAAGGACTGACCAATCAGAATCCAATGCGGGATCGTTCAAAATACAGTAAAAATGCTGAAAAGAGCTGATTGGTTAAGCTACCGGGGACTTGGCTAGCTCAGCCAATCAGAATAGGAGCGACAGAGACCCATTCTAGCCTATGGAGAAGTTTAGACCAATCAGAATCCACGGCGGGACAGGTCAAAATACTGTAAAGATGCTGAAAAGAGGTGATTGGCTGAGCTAGCGGGGGCTCGGCTAGCTCAGCCAATCAGAATAGGAGCGACAAAGACCCATTATAGTCTATGGAGAAGTTTAGACCATTCAGAATCCAAGGCGGGATAATTCAAAATACAGTAAAAAGACAGAAAAGAGCTGATTGGCTGAGCTAGCGGGGGCTTGGCTATCCCAGCCAATCAGAGCGCGAGCTACTTCTCCCATTATAGTCTATGGAGAGATGGGCGCTCTGAAATCTCGGCACTCAGCGCCGTGCGGCGTGAAGTATTAATCAAGAAATTATTTTTATTAAATGTAAAACATTATCAGATAAAGAGCCGAACCCTTCTTTACAAATAAAGCAGTTAAAATCCCGAACAATGCGTTTGTCGCCGAGACCCGCGCTACATAGGGAATGCAATAGAGAGAATTGCCGGGAAATACAGTATTCAAATTGTTTAAGCTATTCTCATTGGTCGGCATAAACCAGCCAATCAGAATAGGAGCGACAATGTCCCATTATATCCTATGGAGGAGAATTGACCAATCAGAATAGGAGCGACAATGTCCCATTATATCCTATGGAGAAAAATTGACCAATCATATTCAAAGGCGGGACAGTTCAAAATACAGTAAAAATGCAGAAACGAGCTGATTGGTTGAAGCGGCGGGGGCTCGTCCTGCTTAGCCAATCAGAGCGCGAGCTACTTTCTCATAGAGTTCTATGGGGAAAAGAAATTCTGAGCGCGCTCTGTGATTGGCTAAGTTAAAAGAGGCGCCGTTATTTGGACCAATGGGAGAGCGAGCGACACTCCTATGGGTTTTCTAATGCAATCTGAAATCAAACTGTACACGGCCGAAATCAAATTATAACACTACAGAAGTTGTCCCGATGTGTATATAAAATGAATAATAATATGGGGGTAACGATAAAAAATATTAAATCAATAAAATCATGTTTATTTCTTTATTTTATCCAAGGATTAATAGTATGGGTGCAACGAAAATAAAGTAATAAACATGATACCACAGTGCAGCTTTGTCCGGGCCATAGTGGTCTACAGCGCAATTCTTTTGTCTAATTAATTTGCCCTATTAACTGAACATATATGCTTTGTGCATCAAACATAAGTGTGGTCTACCAATGCACCAAGCCTACACATCCAGTAAAAGGGCAAAGGTAGTCCAATTCAGACTACAGGCCACATGTATGAAAACTGTCTAGGTCTAAAATTCACTTTGTTGCCCAGAGCAACCAATCAGTGCGCCCCTCTCATTTCATATAGTGCTCTGGAAAAATGAGAGGGGCGCTCTGATTGGTTGCTATGGGCAATAAAGTGAATTTTAGACCTAGACAGTGTTCATACATGTGGCCCTATGTTTGCCCTTTAAACCTCTATGGCCCCACCACAGTTTCCATATTTTTCATAGTATACTGATGGATACTGTGAATGGAGTCAAATCCATGAAACCTTGTATCAATATAGCAAACTATCATAATATAAAATTAACACCACCAAAAATCGACTCTACTTTATTAACCATTCTCACGCCTTCTTTTAAATATTATTTACAAAGGAAATCCCTGAAATATCTAGATATACTCATGCCTCATCTAGATATACTCACCCCCCATCTAGAAATACTCATCCCTATGTGTTCCTCTTTGGCCTCGTTCACACGGCTTATTTGGGGACGGATTGGCGCCGTACTCTGCGCCGGATTTGCGCTTCAGTATGGCGCCAATCCGTCCCTGTCATTACGGTAATCCACTGCTCTCATAGAGAACAGTGGAATCCGTCGCTCCTCCCCGCTCGGCGAATCCGCCGCGGGGGGAGAAAGTGACATGCCACATTATTTACGGCGCGGACGCGCCGTAAACAATGCTTTTGCCCTATGGGGCCGGGAGGGGCGCCCCGCCATGCTCCAGCCCCGCCCCGGGTCCCGCCTCTTATTCACGGCGGATTTGTGAGCTCAATCCGGCTCACAAATCCGTCGGGAATAAGCCGTGTGAACACGGCCTTTGCCTACATTTAGAAAAGTCTGTGCTGCCTCTTTAATAGGGGTATTCCCACCATACACATTAGTGGCATTTATGCAGGTGCCAGGTGCTGGGTGCTCGGCTGTTCTCAGAACTCCCGTTAGCTTCAATGGGATAGTTACTACTACCTCTCCGTTCAAAACGGGAAGGTTTCAGGGACGAATCTCGATACAGGTGCAGGTCCCGGAGGTGGGGCACGGACCTTTCACACGTTGATGGCAAATCCTATCATTATGCCATGAGTATGGTGGGAATCCGTCTAACTTTTATTCTGCATTTCCATACAGGAGACTGTCTACACAGCACAATGCAGAAGACTGTTGGGTATTCAGGAGAAGGGAATGTTCCCCAGAAACTTTGTTTCTTGTTATCCACCTGTATGGAAAACATTGTTTCATTCACTGGAAACGCCAGAATTTGTTTGCAGAATGTTCCTGAATAGTTTGTAAACCATTTACAAACTATTTACAATGTTTAACATTTTCAAAAGCACATAGGGAATATGAGGAAGTATTTGCAATACTGTAGTCTGCAAACAATGTTGTTAAAAACTGTGTAGATGGAGCCCTAGTGGAGGAATTGATTATATGTGCATCAGTTTTCAGTTGTACAAAAGTCGCAAATTTGTGCAGAAGACTTATTTTTGAAAAAATGTGTGGCTTTTTGTTGTTCTCACTACATTTATGACTAGTGGGCAGGACCAAGTGGAAGGGGTGTGCCCCACAGATTTAATATAAGTAGCAACAGAAAATTGGAAAACCGATGCCAGTTCATACTTGGCTTAGATTTTAGGTTCTGGTGCATCAATGTATATATTTAAAAGGCCTGCAACTCTTAAAGGGCTTTTCCAGTTTAATAAAATTCTAGTTAAAGGGAAAAGGGTGGGAAAAATAGAAAAAAAGGTGATACTTACCTTCCGGTTCCCCACTACTGCAGCTCTAAGGGCAAGTTCACACGGCTTATTCTGGGACGGATTTCAGCCGTATTGCGCGCCGTATTGCGCTCCGATACGGCTGAAATCCATCCCAGGAATTACGGTAATCCACAGTCCTCATATAGAACTATGGATTCCGTCTCCTCTCCCCGCTCGCCGTATTTCGCGAGCGGGGAGAAAGTGACATGCACATTATCCCGACGGGATACGCGACGTGGATAATGGATATCTATGGGGCCAGCGAGCTGCCGGCACCCTCCCCCCCGCTCCCGCTGCGAAATCCGTCCCGCAATTACGGCGTGAATAAGACGTGTGAACTTAGCCTAAAGCTCCCCGGGATTGACTCTTCTTCACTTCCATGTTCTCGTCCTGACACACAGGTGAAGCATATCATTCACTCACTATGGAGTCTCCTCTGCTTTTCAGGAGAACAAACTGGAAGTGAAAAGGAGCAGATCTCGGGAGGCTTTGGAGCTGCAGTGGTGAGAGCCCGGAAGGTAAGTATCACTTATTTTTTATACCTTCCCTTATCTTGGCCCTACTTAACTACAATTTTATTAAACTTCTTAGGTCTGGTTCACATCTGCATTGTGCTTTCTGTTGTTCTGCTCGATTTGGGAGACAGAGAAAGGGAAAGAAACTGATGTGTTTTTAAGCTGTCGGTTTGCTTCAGTTTGTCTCTGTTCCATCTGGTATCAGTTTTTTTGACTGTAGAAATAGCGTAGTCTGCTGCGCTATTTTTTCTGTTAAAAATGGATATCTGATGGACAGAACCCTTCAGGTTTTTTTCTACACTGAAGTCAATGGTGACTGGATACAAATGGATAGCTATCATTTTGCATCAGTTTGTACATCAGTTTACAGATCCTCTTTTTTTTATGTTTTCTATTTCGTTCACAACGGAAGACCCAACACAGATGTGAACCAGGCCTTATAAATTTGCTGCATCTTTCTCCTCTAAGTAGAGGCATACACATTAAGGGCGACATGTATGATTTTTGCCACCCAGGAGCCATTTTTTTTTTGCACACATTTGTATTGTAGAAAGCGCCTGAATCTATGAACCTGTTCTACCGCGGGTCATAGATTTAGCGCTTTCTAGCTACAAAGCGACACTTCTAGCTCAGGTAAACCACTTTTAAAGTGCTCTACCTGTTCCAGCAGTAATGTGCCTGGATTTGCCGATAAACTGTCATAAATGTGTAGAATCATACGGTTGTAGTGCGCCCCACCCCCAGCACACCCCCCGATCTCAGGTGCATTACAAAGTGCTGTGGGCGCTCTGTAATTCACCTGGTATGGGAGTGCGCCTGCTTAAAAATATAGCAAACAGGTTTGTTCATACTTGTTGCCCTATATGACTACATGACAACAGTTAAGAAAGCTCCCTTTGGGCTGCTTATCACATCCCAATGCGGAAGAAAATTATAACATCACCTAAACCTACTGTATATGGTACCATCTCTACACAATGTAAGGTAATAACATTAGTATAGAACAGAAAAATGTGTTTTGTCTAGGATGCAAAGCAAACACATCAGCAATATACGTAGTATGTATGTAGATGTAGCAGGTGGGACCCTGTTTCCCCGAAAATAAGACATAGTGCATTTTTTTATGCAATTCAGAGTTTGGCTGCTTTTGCTGATGTTTGTGATGAAATCTCTACAGTATTTTAATAAATGGGGATTTTTGTTCAACTATAAATTTGAATTCTTGTTCATAGAAAAATAAGACATGCCCTAAAAATAAGTCTTAGCTCGTCTTTAGGAGCAAAAATTTATATAAGACTCTGTCTTATTTTCGGGGAAACAGGGTATCATCACATTAGTAGGCTGTTACATTATAGGAACATATCTGCAACATTTGTGAAACAAAAAAAATGTAAATGCAGGCACACAACATTTATACCACTGAGTGATGTTGTACGTTGCTATACGTAGAGGGTGCCAGAATGAAATTGCTTATGCCCCGAGCAGTTTATGGTTATCTTATTATTTAACAGCACACCATGTGGTTATTTGTGGTATTGCAAATAAACTGATCAGTAATATTGCATGACCTAATCAAATTGACAAAATAATAAAAGTGATCAATGACAGTAAAAGTGATAAATGATGCTGCATCTAGATGTGGTAGGAATATGTTAACTGGGAGAGGCGTTCAGTTTTGCAAGCAGCTGTAAATTACGTTTACAGTGAGGCTTTCTAATATTGTCTGTGGTTGTTTGTTTAGCCATTTATATATTGCCAACATGCATGGTAGTGTGCATAGAAATTTAAAGGGAACCTGTCACATAGATTATGCCCCCCTTGCTGAGGGCAGCACAAGTTAGTGTCAGACCTGCTGTTTCCAGCGCTGTGTCCCTTATTCTGTAAGATGCTGGCGTTTTAGAGCATTTACCCATCAAATCTTATTCATGAGTAGGTGTTAGCCCCACCCACCAAAGGCTAGCCCCGCCCACCTGACAGCTATTCACTGGTTTCTACCTATTCAAAGTAATAGGTTTCAGTTGAGGTGGGCGGGGCTAGCCTCAGATGGGCGGGGTTTGAAAAAATATGACTCTTTTCATGACTCTTTTCTGGCTGAAAACTGCAGATTTGAGCATTAAATGCTCTAAAACTCCAGCATCTTACAGAATAAGGGACACAGCGCTGGAAACAGCAGGTCTGACACTGGCTTGTTCTGTCCTCAGCAAGGGGGGCATAACCTATGTGACAGGTTCTCTTTAAGTAAACACAATTTCATAGGCTGTCCATCCAATGCCATGTGGTTGATGAGCAACATTCATAGTAGCCAATGCTAGAAAATAGATTTAAGCAATCTGATCAGTTACTGTTGGCATTACTACGAGCCTACATGAGTTCAGCCGTGTGCAGAGATTTGATCACTGGAGGGTTTAAAGGAAATCCTGAACAAATGAGGGGATCAAGATGTCAGGTGACCCAGCTATCTTAGTTTAAAGTGAACCTGTGACGTCTCCTCATACGGCTATTTTAGTAAATCTTTGCGTTCCTTGCGAAATAACAATTCTGGAGCCTCTTCACTTATAACTCTGTGTTGTGCTGTTCCTTAGATTTCTGGAAGGAATAACAATGATTGAATCTGTCACATGGGTGTTACCATTCCAGTTCTCAAAGGGGCGTGTGTCCCTGCACTGATTGGACAATGTCAGTTGGGACACACCCACAAATGGTAACACCCAGCTGACAGATTGGTAAAGAATTTCTAAATCATGAATGTCATGGATCCTTTTTGAGGCAATGTTATTTGTTATCGGCCACACTTGTATGTAAAGAGATCAACTCCATTAATATCATTATAATCACAATAATATTTTCCTAAAAGGTACTCTATACACAAATACAGCCATGAACATAAATGCTTATGGTAACATCTAGGGCCTAATGTATGAAAACTGTCCAGGTCTAAAATTCACTATGTTGCCCATTGCAACCAATCAGAGCTCCCCTTTAATTTCTCTAGATCACTGTATGAAATCAAAGGAGCGCTGTAATTGGTTGCTATAGGCAACAAAGTGAATTTTAGACCTAGACAGTTTTCATACATTAGGCCCATAATGCTTACTATTAGTAACCTTCTGTTGTGACTACCTTTTTTTCAATATCCTTCCAAGGTAGGGCATCAACACCTCCCTATAAGGCTATTGGACAAAAAACTCACTGAAAACCAAATCCTAAAAATTTTCATAAAACAGTTTTTTGTCCATTGCCTGTTAAAAGCTGCTGAACAAACGTCCATTTTTGGCGCGTTTTGTGCTTTTTTTTTAACGTGCTTTTTTTTTGTAGAAATGCACTGCATTATAATTGCTATGGATTTCTGCAAAAAAAAAGCGCCAAAAAAGTCCGCCGCTTTACATAGACTCCAATAGAAAATTTTCTGCCCTGCTCAGACGTTTTTTGCAACATGTGTCAAAAATACGACCAGCAAATACAACAAGCAGAAAAAAACCTTCTGTGTAGACAACGGGACGTTTTTGCTATAAAAGTCTATGGGACTTCTTTTCGGTAATTTTTTTTCATCGTTTTTATATAACGAAAAACACTGAAAAATCTGACTTTTTTATGTGCAGTGGAGACAGAGCCTCAGAGTCCTGTCACTGCAACATGTCTATTGGCTTTCAATGCAAGCAGCAGACAGCTAATTTTATTGGGCTCTGGAGGGGGCTGTCATCTTAAACTAAGTAATAGGAATAGTTATGGTATGTGTAAATTGAACCAGATATTTCCACACATATTAACTGGCTTTCTATGAAATTGGCCCGAGTGCCTGAGATGACGAGCTGCACTGGGGACAAGGACTGATGTGATTGTCAGCACCGTTGAGATCACAGACTCATGTTAGCAATCTGGGTACATCGTTATGGAATATGTCGGCGCTATGTATAAATATATAAAGTCAATTTTAAACAGGATATCCTTTGTTTGAAAAAGTGAATGGTGAAAGTCATCTGGAGACTGAGGAAGCCTAAGTGGTAGATAACATGTACCTTGGTATGATCTGGTTTGCAACCCAACACATTGCTCTGGGTGCGACCAGTGTTGGACTGAGGTCCTTAGAGGATTGTGGAGTTGGTAAGGCTAGCTTTATATCTGCCTTGTTATTTCCAGGTTTCTGCTTCATCAGAAAACCAAAAATAACAGCAATGCTTGAACCAGCAAGTGATGGACATCAACGCCACCCGATGCTCCCAGTGACTATAATTGGGTCTGCCTGCTGCACTATTTCTTCTTCCATATTGATGAAATCTGTAACGGAGGCTCATAGTCAAACCTCTGATGCAGATATCAAACAGGCCTAAGCCAAACGTCGGACTCCTACTCCTTTTTTTCTCACACTCCAGCTCTGACGGCCACTCCTTGATAAACAGCTCATGCATTGCAATTAATAATAACAAAGTTACTATAATTACTATAATGAAATGGATGAAAGTCAATTTGCAGCTCGTCATAGATTTAATAAAAAAATATATTTACTCTAAAGTTGGATTTGGTTCATTTCTACTGACTGCAACTCCACCCAATACTGACTGCGACTACAAGCCCTGACCAGAGGGAAGAGTCTGATGGTCTATCATTCAGCTATAAGTGTCAAGTCTTTTTTTTGCGTACTATGAAGCGATCTGTGCACTCAGGACATGCAATAGTTAACAGTGTAATGAGCAGCATGGTGGCTCAGTGGTGAGCACTGTTATCTGGCAGCAATCCTGGGTTTTAATACAGCAATCAGGGCAGTATTAACAATACTCTTAGGCTCGGACTGGCCCACAGGAGAGCAGGGGAAACTCCTGGTGGCCCCTGAGCATGGCAGACCTGGGGATGTTTTTCAAGGAGAAAGGCAGAAAAAGAGAGGAAGAAAGTAAGAGTTATGTGCAGTTAGCTACAGTAGCTGTAGAGTGGTCCTCAAGAATCAACTCCACTGGTGGGCCTCAACAATCAATTCCACTGGTGGGCCTCAAGACTCAACTCCACTGGTGGGTCCCAAGAATCAACTTCACTGATGAGCTCCAAGAATCAACTCCACAGGTGGGCCTCAAGACTCAACTCTACTGGTGGACCCCAAGGATCAACTCCATTGGTGGGCTCCCAGAATGAACTCCACCAGTGGACCCAAAGAATTAACTCCACCAGTGGACCCAAAGAATGAACTCCACCTGTGGACCCACAGAATTAACTCCACGAGTGGGCCCACCGAATGAACTCCACCCGTGGGCCCAAAGAATGAACTCCACCCGTGGGCCCAAAGACTGAACTCCACCGGTGGGCCCCAAGGATCAACTCCACTGGTGGTCCCAAGAGTCAACTCCACTGGTGGGCCCAAGAAGTAACTCCACGGTGGCACTCCAGTCTGACACTTGGAATACCTGACAGAGGCCCTGATCAGATTTTAAAAAAAGGGGGCCCTTTGATATGGTGCAAGACAAGAGCTTGTAATGGGCAGGAAGCAGGAGCATAGCTACAAGAGGTGCAGAGGTAGCAGTCACTACTGGGTCATAGGAAGACACCAGTATTGTGAATGACACATGGTAGCTTGGTGGCACCATTTCATTTAGAAATGGAGCCTAAATGCTTTGACTGTATGGGACCCTGAATTTACTTATGGCAGCCCTCAGTGCAATATCTACATGGACTTTGTATGTTCTGCCTATCTATGTGTGGATCTCAACCAAGTACTCCAGGTTAACTGACTTCTTATGAAATTCTCTGTACTGACTGGTATGAATAATGCTAGTGTGTGTACAGCGCCTTGAAATATGATGTTGCTACCTAAGCACTAGGCAATAAATAAAATAGGTAATAATACATCAGAAGAGGTTCTAGCCTCAATAGCTGGGCCCATTTCTAGTACTCTGATCGGCCAATGTGACCCTAGGTTAGGATCGCTGAAGTCCTAGCCATGGCCTTGCATTTCTATATTGTTTGCCTATTAAAATAACAGACCAGTCACTACTGTACTTGCTCCCATTCTAAATGATGTTAGTGTAAACATGTAGAGAAGGAAATTCATTACATCTGGGGTCCCTGTGTCACCTTCTCATACATGTCATTAGATTTTTCCCTGTTATCCTGGTAATGTAATTGCTTCAAAGCCTCAACGCTCAAACCTCCTCCTCTGCTGCAAACTGCAAGTCAGAAGTGATGCTGCCCTTGAGTAGTTAAATTGCACCCTGGAGATTTCTACCTCCTCCAAGACTGGAGTCAGGAACCTATAGCTTTACCATTTTTATTCTCATTGTAGCCTCATATTTTATTCCCCAATGCTGCCTAATCTGAAATTGTGCCTCCATGCCAATTTCTCTGATAACAGCGCCGCTATATAATCCGACACCGTATAGGAGGCCACAATATTGTAGATCTGCCTATAATTAATTCTGATTCACTTTAAGGATCACTATGACAACATGTATCAAGCCTAAATGGAACGGATTACCCTGTAACCTGCCTTGATCTCCTCTCCTACTTAATACCATGTCTGCAGTAATTAACCCCTAAAGAACCGGACAGGATTAGATACCCTACACAACCCTACTTTGTACCGTAGCCCCCCTCCCTCCCCCATAATTCATATGGTCAGGACAAGACATAGACACAATAACACAGGTACAGCACAGTAAGTGGGTATGGGGTACAGACTACACACAAGGTGGGGGTGGCACAAGTAAGGGTGCAGTTAGGAATATGAATGGGGATCTACCTTCAGTCACATAGTTGTGGTCCCGAAGAAAGCTGTGGTTAATTTTCCGTGTGTCTACGTCCTCGCCCATGGATTACTCAGCATGCCTATCCGCAATGGACTACTGATGGAATCACCAGAGGTCGTCACAAGAGCAACATCCATACTGGCACAAGCTAGCAGAGGAGGCGAGCACAGTCTGTCACTGAGCCCAGCATCAGCATCATCTTGAGAGCCATGCAGAAACAGGGCACAATACACCGCTTGCTTGCTGGGTCTTAGTAGTGGTATTAGTGGGTTCTGTCCTCTTGGGCCCTGCCGGCTGCAGCTGTCGGTGCCAACCCAATGCTAAATGAGGCCACTGCAGCAAAATAGCAGTCAGGAGATAGGAAAACAGTGTGTGACTTGCTGTATGTAGCTGATCTGATACTTCTGTCATATGCTTATGCTGCATCACAGCATGCCCCTCCCCAGCAGCTTATTCTAGCCCAACCACACCATCAGATCTGTGGCTGCATGTGCTGCTGGAAAGTGAGGAGAAAAATGTTACTGCAGGCAATGCACGCCGCTCGTATGGGGATGCATCACACCGTGGGGGTGCATTGTTCATGGGGGTTGCAGGGGAGAGTCAGTATTATCCTTTCTTTAAATATCCCAACTGGATTAGCATAGGAAATGCATCAGGTAACGGATCAATACATCATATAACACATAACGTGTAATAATATACAATTTGTATCACTAAGGCCATAGCATCAAACACACAAACTTACAACATTCATTATCACTGTAGCTAAAAGTAAATAAAATAACATAGTAAGCTGTGACGATCTCGCAGCATTGTATCAGCACATGTATTTGTTTTCACCTTTTATCCCAGACCTTACTTGATTACATAGGTGTATGTGATTATGTCTCATATATAACTGCGTATGGGTACCACTGTTCTGTGGTTTTTTTTTTTTTGGGGGGGGGGTTCTACTTTTTTATTATTTTTTGTTTTCTTTCTTTAGTGATGATGGAGCCATCTTGTTGCTTCATTCTTATTATTATGATACCAAAGTATTTCATTAGTGCTATTTTGTACTTTCATTGCTTAGTACTTTTCTTATTTGTACTAATGGTGCCTTATATTATTTCTTTGTGTATCAAGTGGTATCTCATCTATTGGACAGTTATTATATGTTTTTGTAAAAATTAATAAAAATTATGTTTACAAAAAAAATAACATAATAAAATGTATCATCGCAGATACAATGAGTTGTTTACCCGCGCCCGCATTTCCACAAAATGTAGCAAGTCACATGTGTCAAACTCAAAACCCACAGCCCTCTATGTAATTCTATGTGGCCTGTGAGAGCTTAGATGCAGTGAGCAGGGATGGACAAGGTTTGGGCAGGGAAGGATCAGTTCTCCAGTCTCCCTGGGGGATGCAGCCAGTGCTTGAAAGAGGCAGTAGTCAGGGCTGTTTGAACAGCATTATGGCCCCTGGGCGTAGCAGTGCAGTAGGCCCTGCACAAATACATGATGTCAAACCATGTCATGCTTCTAGCCATACCCAAATATCACATTGCATGAGGTCATGATTCTAACCACTCCAGAGCACGCCATATATCAAGCCGTCTATGTCGGGACACCTTGCTGACATCTTGTAGGCAGTCCGCAGCTATAAGATTAATTGGCAGGGCAGGAAGCCAATAGCTCCCTGCTCCACCATGGTTTTTAACTGAGTGCACATTGCAAGAATAAACAGACGTAGGCCCTGGATTCCCGGGATATACATTCACCACCTGGGCCCCCTATGTTTGTGCCCCTCTCCCCAGGAAACTACTCAGCCAATGGAAAGTTGGCTTTGGCAATCAGACCAGAACAGGGAGTGGGCTTGGATTCTGAGCTCCAACTCACATCTCCACAGCACTCTGTTTAGCAACTCACAGGCAGTGGCACAGTTTTAACAGTCCTATCCAGGCACTCTAATCTTGGTCCTACAAAGCAGGAAGCTTGGAGCTAAAGAAGCGGAAAGTGCTGGGTATTATACAACCTTAAACTACAGCTTGGCTTTTTAATGACTAGATGGCTCACTATTACATCTTTGGTGAAGCATTATGGCAAAGGAGCTGAGAAGCTCAAGCACCCTCTTTTGGATGTAACAACTCCTCAATTTGCTTTTGACTCACTGAGTCTTCAGAAAGCAAAAGGGATATTAATCAAGCCAGTATCACTCATCTGCACACAGCAGCCATTTCAGGGTTTTGCCCCTCATCAGTGCAGAGCAGAGTGATACTGGCTGGCTAGTTGGGAGGTAATGAATGGCTCAGAAAAGGGAATATCTTTGGTGAAGCAATTTTAACTATCAGCCACCGAGAAAAAAGGTATACACACCATAGAAAGCCTGCGGCCACTTACAATTGGTGCATATCGGCAATGGGTCCTACCTATCTCGGGAATGGGTCTCTGACCTGTCTCTATGACCCATGTAAGGTACCAGAGATCGGGGCACCATAAATGCAGGTAGGTGTGCAATATAATGGCAATATGGTCCTGGTGTGCTAGGAACTGAAGAGCACAAGGCAAAGAAGAATCACAGAGACAGCAGCTTGGGGTCTTGGCAGGTTATACTCATGCTAACTTCAGGACAATCAGTCACACATTTACATACACAGCAGGCAGTTCATTTCATCACAGGATCCACTTCTCTTAGCTCTCCCCACCTACTGCATTTACTTCTACAACAATTACTGCAGCTAAGCACAGATTGCCTGCTCACTCTATCTGGTGCTCACCCCAGTCCAGCGGTAAGGTTGAGGATTGTGTCTACCTTAGGGTGCGCTCTCACGGCACGGCACGGTTTGCCGGACGGTATTTGTCCTGTTTTGCGTCCGTCCCCGCGGCCGCGGGGGGGGGGGCGGCTTTTCTCCGCGATGAAAGGAGAAAAGCCCTCCCCATTCACATTCACAAGCACAATCTCTGTCGAAACGATGAAAATTGCTGTAGATTTTGGGCCGACGGGCGGAAAAACCGCCGGACGGAAAACCCGTGGGGACTGCTGCATGGGTTTTCCATAGAGCACCATTGTGCTCATTTTCGGTCGGTTTTTCAGGCGGTCTGAAAAACCGCAAACCGGCTGTAAAACCGTCCGAAAACCCGTGCAGTGGGGACATGGCCTTAATGCTTGTACCTGGTAACTGGCTACTCAGGCCTATCTGCCTCCATGCGTCCCTCCTTGCTGACAGTCTCCCTTTGCTTTCTTCTTCCGCCTGTCTCTCTCTCTATCAGCCCTTACAGGGCTGCTCTAGACAATATACATATAGATATGCTTTTGCTGATGTACTATAAGTGATGTTAACATTAGGTACCTGCACTGTTATCACACAGCCCTGACAGGGTGGGACTTGTACAGTGATGTTTGATATGTACCATATATACACCTTGTGAATTGAACTTTCGTAACAGCACTGTGTCTGGCTAGAAAGCCTTTGAGAATGATGATAAACACAAAGGCTTGATGTTAATAGGTTACATTGTGGTATTAACGAGTCTAATGTATGGCCACACCCATATTTTTTTCTTCCCACATCAATCCCTTGATGAAGTGCCTGTGGGACATGGAAACATGTCGGGACTTTTGGTTTTGTCAGGGTAAGTGTTTGTAGGGGTAAGGTTCCGGACGGGGCCGCCCTTGTAGGGGCGTTTACCCCGTAAGTAGGTAATAGGGTAAATTAGCCCAAGTAGGGTTAGTATTGTTTTGAGTTTTGAATTTAGAAGAATATATTAAAGGTTATATTTTAGATACATGACTTTTTGTTTTTGGTGGCCTTTGCCTACAAGATAATCAACGACATAGAGATACCCATTTAACTAGCGTACTAAATATATTTTATCAAACACTAGACAAAGGAAGGGAGTAGGAATACAGGACCAGTCAATATAGGATTTATGAGCAGTCTGTAACCATGGGGGTGTACAGATCTTCATCTGCGCTGCAAGCACAAAACTAGGGGGATATTTTTAATCCCTTAAAAGGGTTTTAATTAAAAGATCTTTAAAAAACAAGCAGCTTTGCAATATATGTTCATTACAAATGTCCTACTGATTTTGAGTTATCCCTGGTAGTAGGAGTGCATCAGCTCCTCAAATCACTATAGCCACCGACCTGTTGATTTTTATCTCGCTGGCTGTCAGTGCTGGTGACTCATCAGCTTCTCAATACAGGTCAGAGCACAGAGCCCCTCCTGCACAGTATGCTTCTGTAGGGAAGGGAGCGGGAGGGCTCTACTCCCCATGTGTAGCTGTGCTGCCTGGATTAACCCTGTGTGTGCCTGCTCCCTCCTGCTCTCTACACAGATTTAGGAGAGTAGAGGTGAGGCTGATCTGTGGTCAGTACAATGTGGCAGCAGTGAAGTGTGTTACTATAAACATGATGTGTCTGTGGAGCTCTGACTATACTAAGAACAGATCAGGGGGGCATGTGAACGGTTCATCTCCCTCCCTGCTCTGCTGTATTAGTGACACATCGTGATTATAGTAACACACTTCACAGCTGCCCTGTGTCTGTTCTGACAGGGTTTGTTTGTTGTTGCTTGAGATGTCCGTGGAGATTTGTATACTAAGCAGGGGGTATAGGAACACTTACATCCCCCCTGCTCTGCTATTAGCATACACAGCTTCACAGACCTCTGGCTCCATAGCCACTCATTGATCAGCCCTCTCTCTGCTGTCTCCTGACTCTGTGGAGAGGAGCAGCAAGAGCTCAGCCACAGCAGCCACACAGTGCAGCTGATTCAGCAGTGAGCAGCAGACCTAGGCAGGCACACACAGGGTTAACTCTGGCAGCAAACCCCCTCGCCCTCCCCCTGCTGTATAGAAGTTACTGCAGTCAGAGGAGGAGAGCTGTTTGTGTACTGAGGGGAGGAGGGAAGGGGGAGGAGAAGAGGCAGACAAGAAGCACGCCCCTGAATTCAAAAATCCTTTGCTGCCAGACACACTGAGTAGGCTGAAAGCCTGTAGTGAGACAACTCCTTTAAGGCACTATGACGTATCTGTACAAAAAGGTGCATAGTGCTTTAAGGCACCATGACATACAGAAACATCATGATGGTCATGCAGGGACAGGAGCTGTGCCCACATAATCACTGAAGGATCTGGCAGTGACAGAGGCATAGCCTATAGGTTGCCTGTCAGCAATATCTAAGTGATCTGCACTGTAAAAAAAACACACTTTTTTAATTAAACTGATTTTACTTTAAAAAGTGTTACCCATCTCCTCCCTTCCAATAAAAAACACCTTTTTCATTGAGATTATAACAACGGAAATACAAAAGTTGACATGTTGAACACTGTAAAAAAATAGTATATCTGCTTCATTCTCCATCCTTTTAGCCTAAAACACATAGGGCCACATGTATGAAAACTGTCTAGGTCTAAGACTTTCTTTAGTGGCCCATAGCAACCAATCAGAGCTCGCCTTTCACTTCACATACTGTAGTGCTCTGAAAAAATAAAAGGTGCACACAGATTGGTTGCTATGGGCAACAAAGAAAGTCTTAGACCTACAACGTTTTCATACATGTCCCCCAAAATGTTAATCAATAGGCCCCATGTACCCAAAAATGGTTCCAATAAAAACTACACCTCTTCCCACATGCAAACAAACCCACATACCACTACAGCATCAGAATATGGTGACAAAAAAATATAATTTTTTATGTGGTTTTTTTGTGTAAAAGTAGTTAAACATAAAAAAATAAATATTTGGTATCCACTTATCCGCACACAATAAAAGGTAACATTTAATTTATGCTGCATGGTGAACAGAATAAAAATATGAAAAACAATCACAAGTTGCTACTTATTTCAGTCCCTCCCAGAAACAGATAATAAAAGTGAAATCATAAGATATATATATTCCAAAATGCAAAGTGCTATTAAAACGACATAAAAATAAAAACAGTTATGATTTTTGGGATGTGGTGATTGAGAAAAGAAAAAAAAATTCTTATTCCTTAAAGGAGTTTTGCCACAAAGTAAAATTGACATGGGAAGCTTGCAAATCAAATATGTAACATTTTCACCATTCATTATTATTAAAAATTCTGCACCATTTTTGTTTCAGCTGCTCCCTTAGTGATCCATAATGTACAGCCCATCTCCAATGGATACGACCAGTGACAAGAGCTCCTCAGTCCTGGCCGCACATGCTCAGACATTACCTCTTCTCTCAGGCAGCTACTGTCAGTATCTTCCCTGAATAGTAATCACACACTGAGCGAGTGTTCAACCCCAGGTGCTGTCAATCTACACCTGTCCTCTGTGCTCCTTAGAAATTAGTCAAACTGTGCAAATAACTAAAAAGGAAAAAGAAACCTCAATCAGGTATGTACAATTAGAAAAAAAAATCTATGACTGATTCCTGCAGGGATTTGAACCTAGTAACCCTATGCTGAAAGGCAGAAGTGGTAACCACGCAGCTACAACGTAGCTACTCAGAGCTCTTTACATAAATAGACCTTTGTTTGACTAGAGTCAGCACACTATGCAGTTCAAGCAAATCATACACACCCCCTTTAGAACACACTGAAAGCTGATGCCAGACAAAGCAGGCATGAAATGGCTTTTGTGTTAAAACCCCTATAAAGTCAAAAATTGATGAGATGAAAATAGTAGAAGGAAGTAGGATATGGTTGCCAAATGGCATAAAATAATATTTTAAAAAAATATAATCAATCAATGATGGCTAAACTTAGATTATATGTTTTGTTAAAAATATAATCCATAATATAATATATATATTGCCAGAAGCAGCATACTCAAAGAGGCATTCAATAGTGTAATTTTACCTTTATTAGGGTACTTTCACACAGTGCGTTTGTACATTGCTGCAACAAAAAACCGGCAAAAATCGCAGTAAAAATCGCGATTTTACTGTGATTTTTGCAGCAATTTTTGTGCAGCAATGTACAGCATTAATTGCTGTGCCTTCCTGCACAAAAAACGCATAAAAAATGCATAAAAAATGCACCAAAAACGAACTGTGTGAAAGCACCCTTATAGTTCACCTTCAATGCATATCATCACAAAAACAAAACAACAATAACAACAATAATACTAAGAAAATCACCAAATGGAACGAACCTCAAATGGTCTGGAAAGTAAAAAAAATGTGAAAATGTGGTTGCTCCTTTGTTAGGAGCAGCTGTATAGACTCTCTATGATTTCGTAGTCAAGTGGTTCTCACAAATGTTCCCACAGAGTTAAAGTGGCAGGAACCTCTTCTCTGGCTGACTTCCATCCTGCGTCCCAGCATGAAAGCTCCACACACAAGGAAGAAATCCAACAATGATGTCCGGAGACTCTGAAAACATTTCTGATACAAAATAAACATAATACCACAATTTTATGTCTAACAAAATATATAAATCTGGTGCAATTCATAAACTATTAAAGATTCTAGATTTTTCTAAACAGATTTCATATTTTTTTTTAGTTCAATATTTTTTCAATCCCAATTTTTCACATCGTTAACATAAAAGGTTTTACCTCAAATCCAATTGAATGTCTTAAATTTCATGTTGCTGGCCACCAACTTTTCCTTTACAACATTAAAGGGGTTTTGCCACAATCTCATTTCATGCCTCCTGTATCCAGCTCTTCAGCTCTGTGTGCTCAGAAGGGGGGAAGAGGGGTGATTTGTTTGAATTGCATATCATGTGACCCAGCAGGATGACATCACCAGGCCTTTCCTCTCTCTAGTCAAAGAAAGGTCTGTTTATGTATAGAATTGTAAGTAGCTACAATGTAGCTCAGAGATAACATTTTTACTTTACAGCACAAGGGTACTAGGTTTAAATCCCTGCAGGAACTTAACCTGTGTTTTTTTTTCCTCTTTATCAATGCACAGACCTCATTGAGGTTTCTTTTTTTCATTTGCACTGTTTGACTTATTACTAACTAGTCCAAAGGACAGGAATAGAATGACAGCACCGGGGTTTGAACACTCAGTAGCTGCCTGAGAAGAGAGGTGATGTCTGAGCATGTGCGACAAGGACTGAGGAGCTCACAGCCCTGGTCGTATCCCCTGGAGACGAGCTGTAAACAATGGATCACTAAAGGAGTAGCTAAAACAAAAACGGTCCAGAATTTTTAATAATAATGAATGGTGAAAATGTTTATTATTTAGTTTTCACACTTCTCACGTCAATTTTACTTCATTGCAAAACCCCTTTAACCTATGGTTGCATGTATACTTTACACAGCATTGAACATGTTTGGCAACATGGAAATGGCTACTGGTATTACCATATTATCAAAATACTACCATGTTTGGGTTTCTCCCAGACAAGCTGGGGATATCCCAGTGGAACACATAAGAGGATGGTCTATGTATAATCGGGATATCCTGGTTGGGTTATGAAAGATTCATTAAAGGGGTTTTCTTACTAGTTACTAATTAGCTTTTATCATGTAGGAACAGGTAATTAAAGACTTTTTCCAAATACATTAGTCTTTTAATTTTACTTTGGTCATGAGATAAGAGAGATTTCATCTGCTCTGAGTGCACACCGGTTTCTCCATTTACACTACCAAGCAAAAGGGTAATAATGTTTTGAACTTTTGACTTTCAGGCTCCATATCTTACCACCAACTACAGCTTTTGAATGTGAGACTACCATTATTTTATAGACATATTGGCTATCTCATACATAAATTTCACTTGCAATGATTAAGCATATGCTTAGCTATGCTGATTCTTGCCATGTAACCAGGGCTGTGGAGTCGGCAAGCCAAAGCCCCGACTCCGACTCCTCAATTTCTCAAACCTCCGACTCCCAAATCCGACTCCCGAATCCGACTCCTGAATCCGACTCCTGACTCTCTCATACATGGCGCATGTTTAAGTGATAACTTTACTGTAGTAAAATGGTTACATCCGGCTGTTTATCACCTTATGATACAATAATCAAGCTATTTAGGTAGAACAGACACTGACAAGCAAAAGAGTAACAATGTTTTGAACACTTATGGGTAGAGTTGAAGAAAAGCTGTATTTGTATCCAAGTCCAGTCTGCACCAACATTGGGAATGTGGAGAAGAGACCTGGATCAATTTTAGTCAAGATATGCTTGAATCTTATTCAGAGCCCAGAAGGAGTCAGGCAGTATTGAAAACCAAAAGGTGGATTTACCAAATACTAACAAAATAATACAAATTAACATTTTGATTTTTAGGAGCAAAACAGTAACAATGCAGTTACAGGAATGAATCTGCAGAACTAAGCAGATGCTAAATACTTGCAAGTCACATTTATGTATAAGATTGGTAAGATGACTGTATATAAAATTACAGTAGCCTCATGTACAAAGCTGTAGTGGATGGTGAGATATGGAGCCTGAAAGTCGCAAGTTTAAAACATTGTTACCATTTTGCTTGTCAGTGTAAAATATATTTATTGGATACGACTTTAGGACACAAAAAAAATTAGTAATTTGCAAAACACTGCAGGAACATTTGTGGAGTCTCTGAATTTGTTCTGAGAAATAGTATTGCCTCCATCAGATCCTGCGTACATGACCTCACATCTGATCTCATAATTTCCAGGCTAGAGAACGGCCTCTCTACACTAACTTGGGTTGGGGGCAAAGCAGTGACCACAGGGGCAACATCTCTAACAATGTCAGGGTATAAAGGAATTGCCTCAGCCACAGTCCGTTTTGATAAATGGTTGGACTCTTCTACTTCTTTGAAAGCAGGTGAAAATTTGCTAATCGTTTGCCAGGAGCGGAATCTTTTCCCCTGGGGCAGCGCTTTGCCTGCTCCATGTCATCAATTACACTCCTCATGTGATGAGGCTGAAGATATGGGAGCAGTAGCACTGGCCGGACCCAATTCCTCTTGTTTTTTTCACTGCATCGAACTAACTGGACCAACTTATTATATATTTTGGGAGTCGGAGGCGGTCCCTTTTATGACGACTCTGACTCCTGCAAAATAGGCACCGACTCCGACTCCACGACTCCGACTCCACAGCCCTGCATGTAACTGCATTGTTAGTGTTTTGTTCCTGGTGGCGGGACAATCTTTTTTCAGTCCTCATTGCACTTGCAGCTGTGTTTACTGAAGATTAAATCTCCCACACTTAAGTCTTTGTAATGTCTTAGCTGGTTAAAGAACAGCTAATAACTGCTACAGAACCACCCACAGTCTTACAAGACCAAAGTGAATGAAAAGCTGCTTGTGAATCAGTGAAACAGCATGGTGAGAAAACTCCTTTAAGGTATCTGAGAAATCGCTTTTAAAGAGAACCTGTCACAGATTATGCTCCTCTTGCTGAGGACAGCACAAGCTAGTGTCAAACCTGCTGTTTCCAGTGCTGTGTCCCTTATTCTGTAAGATGCTGGAGTTTTAGAGCATTTACTGCACAAATCTGCAGTTTTCAGCCAGAAGAGTCATTCGAAGAGTCATTCAGAGTGTCAGTTTTTTTCAAATCCCGCCCATCTGAGGCTAGCCTCGCCCACCTCAACTGACAAACCTATTACTTTGAATAGGTAGAAACAAGTGAATAACTGTCAGTGGGCGATGCTAGCCTTTGGTGGGCGGAGCTAATACCTACTCTGAATAAGATTTGAGGGTAAATGCTCTAAAACTACAGCATCTTACAGTGTAAGGGACACAGCGCTGGAAACAGCAGGTCTGACACTAGCTTGTGCTGACCTCAGCAAGGTGGGCACAACCTATGGGACAGGTTCCCTTTAAGGATGGTTGCCCTGCTACAAACTATTATTGGATGCAAACCGTCAACATCCTTATAGCAAAATATTAAGAAAATGATACCCTAGACAAGTCCTACAACTAAGTCC